>JAPDFF010000044.1:0-200810 GCA_027569505.1 Chloridium humicola | reverse complement strand
TGCCTCGGGGGGTTGGGGGGCCCCCCACCTGCGCTTGCTCACCCGCTGTCTGAACCCAACACAGCTTCCTACTGTCTTTAGTTTCTCTGTGGGGGTGCTAAATGTTTGGTTTGGTTTGGCAACCTTGTTCGTCCCTCTCCCCCCCACCCCCCCTCCCCCCCCCCCCCTCGCCCCGCGGCCCCCCCCCCCCCCCCCCCTCCCCTCGATGCATCCTGAACGCACGACGTTAACCCCCCATACAGGCAAGCAGCCCAACCACGAGTCGAACGAGTGCCCCATGCCCCGCACCACCAAGGCGAAGCAGTGCTACCACTGCCAGGGTATCGGCCACGTCCAGGCTGAGTGCCCCACCCTCCGTCTGAGCGGCGGCGTCGGCGCCAACAACCGGTGCTACAACTGCGAATCTGTTGGCCACCTTGCCGTATGCACCCCCCCGGAAGCAATACTTGGGACATAACACTGACTATCCTCCCAGCGCAACTGCCCCAACCCCCCGGCTGCTCTCGGCAGGGGCGCTCCTGTTCCCCGCGGCGGCTTTGCCCCGCGTGGTGGTTTCCCTGGCGCCCCGCGCCCGGCCACCTGCTACAAGTGCGGCGGCCCCAACCACTTTGCCCGCGACTGCCAGGCTCAGGCCATGAAGTGCTACGCCTGCGGCAAGCTCGGCCACATCTCGCGCGACTGCACTGCGCCCAACGGCGGTCCCCTCAACACCGCTGGCAAGTCGTGCTACCAGTGCGGCGAGTCCGGCCACATCTCCCGCGACTGCACCAAGAAGGCTGGCCCCAACGGCGAGATGCAGGGTGACGTCGACATGAACGGTTCCCAGGCGATGCCCGCTCAGCCCGCGCCTCCCGTCGCGCCGGTTGCTTAGACGGGATATCGGTTAGCATCACCGGGTGAGTCGGGCAAGTTTGGGTTCAATTTCTACGGCAATGCATGGCTTCCGGTCCATCTGTCAGCTTCTTGATCTTTCCCGCTCTGGACATGGGCAAGACACGACACGACATCGGGTTTTTACACGGCGTTCTCGGTTTTGGCTCGTATCACGATTGGTTTCATGTTTTACTTTTGTCTGGACAACACGATGAAATGGAAAAGAAACCATGTCTCCTCCTGGGCAAGGCTCCTTTTCCTTCTCTTCTTGGAACGGGCACGACGCCGGTCGAGAGGGAAATTCTGTCTCGGCCACGGTTGCATCTATCTCTTCGGCATTGTTTTGTGTTCTTCTTGCATCCCCGGCTTTCTCTTTTTCTCATATCATTTGCCTCCCGGCCTAGACGCTATTTGGAAACACGCAACTTTCAGAGATACCCCCCCTTGGACGGAAAACAGACACTTCGGAGATGGTTGTCGGGCCCCTGCTGGGTGCTTTGTTGGGCATGCGTCAGCACACCGGGCTCGGCGGGTTTGTTGAGAGGCAATGCATCGCCAGCCGGGCGCAGGTGGAAGGGCAAGGAAGGCCAGATCGCGGAAAGGAGACAAGAGGGAAGGGTGGTGGAGTTGAGGACTGTTGAAGCTGGTGGCGATGGTGTAGTACGGGTGATGTTGGGAACGGAAATACATCACTGTTCTGACATGGTCACTTCGCTTGACTTGCTGCACCCGTGGTTGTTCATGTGTCGTCCCTGATATGGGTATGGGATGGAGAAGAGGAGGCCGAACAGAGCACGACGGAAACCCCCTACTTTGGATAACATCCTCCCCAACTTGGTCCTTCTCCTTCTGACTTGAGTCCCAGGATACACAACACAAAAACAGAGACAACCACACAAGACCTAGCCCACTTTCCCCTCATCCTTTGACCCTCATCCTTCGAAACCCCGCTCCTCGCCATGGAACCAAACGGAAACAGTCTCCACAACCACGAAAACAACAGTGGAGATCACCCCTCACTCACCCACTTCCCAGCCTGACTCTCAAGCAGCATCTCGGCCTTACACATCAACAACTCGCCTGATTAGCACAGTGGTAATGCGTTGCACTCGTATATGCTAGAAATGCAAAGATCACTGGTTCGATTCCAGTATCAGGCAAATCAACCTGATATATCAAGAGTTCCATGGACAATGATGTTGTCTTCTCTTTTTCTGTTTTGTTCAGCTTGCTGGTGGCTTGGTGCTCGTTTTTTGGCAAGAAGCTGACTTCAGGGGTGTCGACGAGCTTCGAATTGCAGTCATGGCTTCATGTGCTGCAAAGGAAAGTAAACGAACGGTTGTTGTGGGGTTCTGATCTCTGACTTTGTTGTTCCAAGCGTCCCTGGTCCCATTCACCTCTTTTCACCAACCACCAAGCATTCGAGTCCAACCCAATGCGGAAGCAGACATCAAACCCTCTCGATCCCATGCTGGTCGTCTCTCTCTTCGTCATCATGTCTTAAAAGCCTTCTTTCATATCTAACACCTGACTTGCGCTTCTTCCGCCTCGAGTCCCTCGACCTTCCCATCAGCCCGACACTATTCCCAATCACATTCACCGTTCCATGTCCATTTCCACCACCCGCTGATAAGCAGAACCAGTCTCACAGTAACTTTCGCTGGGTGCTCTAGCCCATCAGCATTGAGTCTAAATTATCGCCGAGGTCCATAGATTGCCTATGTCAGGGGTTCGCAGCTACAGCGGCGGTACCCTATAACTCTGGCAATAATTCAAACCGACGGCAGCGTCCATTGCTCGGAAAGCGGCCGTCCATTCGGAAGCTCAGGACCTCCGTTGTGAACCCTGTCCGAGATGCACAAGTGCAACTCCGGTATGAAGCAGCTGCAACTGGCCCCTTGGGGACAGCCCAGAACGGCAACTGGATTCGACGGCGGCGGGTCTCACTTGGTCTTGTCATACCTGAATTTCATCATCCAACAAAAATGAAGATTTCTGTGTCGCCGTCGATCCCTCGTGGTAGCGGTGTACGAATGTTAACCGCATAGTATATTACTTGACAGCATCGTCACTCTCCCTCCCCACTCTTCTCCAACACCGACATCATCGTTGCCAGGAGGCACCGAGTATCACTTATACCCAAACTGGAAGCAACATCACTGAATAGATAATAGACGACACTCGCTACTTGCAACCTGCAACCATCATGAAGACACACCCCTCCCGATTCCTCCTAGCGGGCCTGCTGGCCGATATCGCCTCCTCCGAGTCCTGTCCGGACTACTCATCATACTCTCAAACCCGTCATGATCCCTTTTCGTCCGGCAAACATGACCTCCCATACCAGCGACCAGCTCTGGCATGCCGCACCTTCAACTCATCTACCATCGAGACTCTCCTCACCAACATGACCTCCATCATCGCCGACCCCGACCTCTACCGCCTCTTCGAGAACACGTACCCCAACACCCTCGACACCGCCATCCGCTGGCGCGGCCACGCTGCCAACAACACGGCCGAGGAACTAACCTTTCTCATCACGGGCGACATCGACGCCATGTGGCTGCGCGACAGCGCCAATCAACTCCAATCCTACCTGCCCATTCTCGAGCCCGATGCCGCCCCCAACAACCCCAACTCCATCGCCAGCCTCTACCGCGGCGTCATCAACCTCCAAGCCCGCTACCTTCTCACCTCGCCTTACTGTAACTCCTTCCAGCCCCCTCCCGAAAGCGGCCTCCGCCCCTCCCAAAACTCCGCCGCCACCACCGACACCGTCTTCCCCCCCTACGACCCGAACTCCGTCTTCGAATGCAAGTACGAACTCGACTCCCTCGCCGCCTTCCTGCAGATCTCAGTAGACTACTACGAAGCCACCCACGACGCATCCTTCTTCGCCTCCTTCCAGTGGCTGCCCGCCCTCCAAGCCGTCCTAGCAACCGCCAAAGCCATGCAAACACCCACCTACGCCCCCGACGGCTCTGTCCTCCCCAGCCCGTACCGCTTCACCCGCCAGACAACCCGGCAGACGGAAACGCTCGCCAACGACGGGCTGGGAAGCCCCGTAAAAGCTGGAACGGGGCTGATACGGAGTGCGTTCCGGCCGAGTGATGACGCGACAATGTTTCAGTTTTTGGTGCCGGCGAATATGATGTTTGCGCGGTACCTTGGGAGCGCGAGGTTGATTGTGGAGAAGCTGGGGGAGAGGGCGCCGCGGGGGTTGGTGGAGGAGATGGGGCGGTTTTCGGGGGAGTTGAGGGCGGCGATTACGAAGTGGGGGGTTGTTCCGGTTGTGGTGGAGAGTGGGAATGGGACGCAGGGGGTGGAAACGGTGTATGCGTATGAGGTGGATGGGTTTGGGTCTGCGGCAGTGATGGATGATGCGAATATTCCGTCGTTGTTGGCGGCGCCGGTGTTTGGGTATTTGGCGAATACGGATCCGGTGTATCAGCGGACGAGGAAGAGGCTGCTGAGTGAGGAGGGGAATCCGTATTTCATGAAGGGATCGGTGATCAATGGGATTGGGGGGCCGCATGCTGGGCCGGGGATGGCGTGGCCGATGGCGAGTATTGTTAGGATCTTGACCTCCGATGATGACGAGGAGATTGTGAGGACACTGAAGGAAATCTTGGGGAGTACGGATGGGCTGGGATTGATACATGAGAGTGTCAACTCAAACAATGCGAGTCAGTGGACAAGACAGTGGTGAGTTGGATTTGGCCCCTCTTTCCAGAAAGACGGACGCTGACAAGACAGGTTCTCTTGGGCCAACGGGCTGTTTGGACAGATGATTCTCGACCTGCGCTTCCGCAAGCCGCATATCCTACAGCAGAGTTTCCAGTAGGTATTCATTGAAGTAGCATCATGGCATGGCGTATCACCATCAAAGTAGCATCATCAAGTAGCTTAATGTGAAGTCCTATTGTCGAGATTAAGGTCCAAACTTCATAAGTGATCCTTGTTCTGTAACTTCAATCTTGGTTCCCAACCTCTAATCTATTCTAGTAACCTCTATCGTCTAACCGACATACCCAGTCTAGGCGCAAAAGAGTGTTTGTGTCCAGTTTCCCAAGCCAATGTTCCAGTCCAATTGCATGCCAGCAACGAGGGTCGAGCCGTTCTGACTCGGACCACGTCCAAGCCAAAGAATGTCGCGAATGCGAAAGCCAGAAACTAGTGTACAAGTGAAAGTAAAAAGCAAAGAATGGAATACACAGTGGTATCAATAACGGTGGTCGTTCAAGTTGTCATCGCGAAGCCAGCAGCAGAAAAAATGATCGCTCGACCCCTGGGAGTCTTCCTTTCTGGCTGCCCTTAAGCCACCGCCAGGAAAGGATCCTCCCTCATCTCAAAATCCGGCGTCCTCCCCTCTCCAACCGCCTTCAGGGCAACATCATCCAGCGGCAGCATCCTCCCGCCGGTTCCCTTCCTCGACCCGCGGCGAGCCATCTCCCTCCGAATCCCATGGTTGACCGCATCAAGCACGGTATCAACCAGCTTCCTTGGCTTGTACTTGGGCTCCGTCCCAGCCTGATACACCCCGGTCTTCACCAGGATACTATACCAGTCATTCTTCGCCGTCTCATTCATGGCGTTCGTCCCCCGGATATCGCTCTCGGGGGTATCCCCAACAAAATACACCGTCCGCGGCGGCTCGCTCTCCGCCAGCCCGTGCTGCGCCGCGCGCCACTGCTGCAACAGCCTCGTGGCAAACTCAAACGTCGACACCTGCGGCTTGCCGAACGCATGCGTCTTGAGCTTCTTGCCCCCCGTGGTGTCCTCAAACACGGTCTCGACGATCCGCCGCAGCGCGCCCATCCCCAACCGGGCATGCTCGTGCGCCGCCGACCACAGCACGTCGTTGTGGCTGAAGTAGATGGGCGGGCCCTCGTCGAAGGTGGCAGAGCGGGTTTCGAGCCGCCCGCCCTGGGACTGGGCGACGTCGAGGATGATCTGCAGGTCCGAGGCCCAATCGCGCGAGTCGGCGAAGACGAAGACGGCTTCGATGACGATGTTGGAGAGGTCCCCGCCGCAGCGGGTGAGTAGGTCCCGCGAGGAGGCGTGTTCCGTGTCGGTGAGCTTGCGGAAGGGGGCTGTGGCGGAGTTGGCCTTGAGGATGTCGCCCGGGGTGATGACGTCGCGGAAGCCGTAGGACTCGGCGACGTCGCGGCATTTCTCACCCTCGCCGCCGACGACGAGGACGGTGCCGTAGCGGTCGGCGAACTCGCGCATGGGCGTGTGGCCGCAGATGAACTGGCCCGGCGAGACGTCGATTTCGAGTTGTTGCGAGAGGTCGTGGCAGCGCTCGGTTTCGAACTTGCCGCCGCCGTTGGTGAGGAAGATGTAGGGCCTGGTGGTGTGGTGTCAATATTAGTGTTGGTGGTTGGGGGGGTTGGAGTGACTTACACCTTGATACCCCACTCATTCTCGCCGTTGAGCACCTTCATGGCCTCGACGGCTTCAGGGATCGGCCGCCCGCCGCGGATGAGCACGCCGTCAATGTCGAAGGCGAACGCAAAGTTGTCGGCCACATCGGGGTCGATAGTTGGGGTGATGGGCGCCGTGAAGGGCGTGGCCGGGCTGAGCGGCGAGTCGGTGCCCGCCGGTGAGCAGGGGACAGACTCTTCCGTGGCCGAGCTGGACGACGAGAGCGCGGGCGAGAGGACGTCCTCGTCCTCGCCCGGTTCCTGCACGCCGAGCTGGTCAAGCTTGCTCCGGGCAACGTCGAAGGCCTCGGCAAAGCTGCTGCTAGACAGCTGCCGCGGGCACATGGACGGCCTTGGGGGGACTGGGAGCGAAGACATGGTGGATGTTGGTGGATATCGGAATCAGTATGTAAAGGAATGACTGTGCCTGTAACGACCAAACAAAGGCTGGAGTAATGATTCCACCTGGGTGCTCATCAGATTCTCAGGAACGACTGGTCTGATGATGTGATGGCTGAGCTATCCGAGGGCGAAAGGGGGTCGACTGAAGGCCTGGGAACGGTCCCTTTTATAAATTGAAGCCGTCTGTTACACGCCATCCCGACAGGAGCAGAGCAACCACATGGGGGTGGATCGCCGGCGTGCAATCAGACCGCGACAGCCCGTCACAGAACAGGGTCTCAGGGTCTTTGTGGGCGTGGTGGATACCTGGGAGGCGCAAGACAAGGGGACGAGGCAGCCAGGATGGGCATTTCATCATTCAGTACCTCGTTCGGCGATGGTGAGAAAACTGGAGATGGCGGCTTGGGAGCATCATATCGAATTTGTGGGAACTGCGGTCAAATCCGTGAGAGATACGGCGGCCCCAACCATCCACAACACCCACTTGCCCCAGACTCCACTGAGAGAAATGGCCCAGGACTTGCTGCATCAGCAAACCCACCGTGGGGTTTGGTTTCTTTCTTCGGGTCTCAAGGGTCCAAGGGGTTGTGGATATGGCGGCAGCTGAGCGAGGCCAAGACGGATGCGGCGGCGACGGATACTCGATGAGAGGCCGAGTTATTTCGAGCTCACCGTGCCCGATGCCGACGAATGTGGTCGGGAGGTGATGAAGGTACGGAGTCTCTGATGGTGAAAATCAGGGACACTGGACGAATTGGAAGGTCGGGTGCGTCGAAATCTGCGCTGCCGTCCACATCTGGTAAGTAAACAACGGGGCCCAATGACGGCGGGCAACAGAAAGATTTTGCTGCCGCTGCCAGGCACAGATCTCCTCAGCCCTTTCTTACGGCGACAAAGTGTGCCACTGCCACTGCCGAAGACCCTTCGCCAGGAACCGTCGGCAATCACGGCGTGGGGGTCGTTGCCAAGTCGCCGCGTCGGATGTACCGCCGATCGCATGACGTCAAGTCGGACCCGGGTGGGCACGCCTTTCGGCCGGGGTGGGTCCCGACGGCCCTGAGAGAGACGACCACAGGAGCCGATAGACAGCAGAAATGTTCTCAACCCCGGCAATGAGGGCCAAGAACAGGGCAATTACCGAAGATCTTGGCCGGGCCCATTCCGTGTCGGCTTGCCGGTGTTGCACTGTGCCTATCTCGTTCCCATCTGCCAAGCTCGCCGCCGCACCACATGCAGGGGCTCGCCGTCGCCATTGGAGGGCTGCCGTCGGATCTCGCAGGCTGTTGAAAGCTTGAGGCTCTCTGTTAATGACCGTGTGGGCACCGTGAATCATCACCCGTCTAGAGCATGTGAAGAGCGATGACCTGAGGCCTCCGGAGCGGGAATTCTGGCCTGATCCGTCTGGAAGGCCTGGGTCGGATATACGAGATAGGCGTTGATCTGGGTGATCATCGTCGGGCCGTTAAAAGTCTGTCCATGGAACGTTGTCTTGCTGTAAAAGAGCTCAGCCCTGCCAAGGCAGCGGTGCAGTTGTGCCGTTTGATGCTGCATTGCTCATCATCACCCCCAAGGCGAGGACGGTGGTGAGAAGTCGAGTCGGTTGTCGACCGAGTTGGTGCGCCTTGCCCGCAACATCTGGAAAGTTGAACCCAGTCTCATGTGTGAGGACGGATACCGTTCCGCGAGAACGAGATGTCGCATGAAGACGATGTGGAGTTTGTCTTCCCCAGATATCAGACGATGCTCTCCACCGCTGAAACAGATCGACTTGCTGCGCCAGTCCTGGCATGCTTCCCCGCGTTGTTTTGCGGAGATGAGAAGGGATTCCAAGGTTGTCGAACTTAAGGAATGCCGGCAGTACCCTCACTGTCGGTGGAACAATCGGGCTGCCGAGAGGTGCGAGGACACGATCGGGATGAGGACCAGCCCCATCAACACAGCTTCCCCGCACTTCTCAGGGTTGTTCGTTGAAACCTCTGGAGATGAGGATGGAACCTGGGATCCAACGGAGAGAGGAGTGGCACCGTCTCCTCCCAGATCCCAGGCAGCAATCATCTCATCGGTCCCGCTCCCTCGTGCAAATCGTAAAGCCTCCCCACGGGGAAGTAGCCAGCCAGCCGGCGTCGTCGACCGCCGCCTGCCGCTTCTCCCGGTCGGCGAGGGCCTCCTCGGCGCTCATGTCCCAGAAGGTCGACACTTCAGCTCGGTCAACGCGTAGCCAGCCTTTCCACCCGGCCGTGACGGCGACCTGGGCGGAGGCCGCTGCAGAGATGCTTCCAGCGGGGTTCAGGCCTCCCCCGATGACAATTGTGCCCCACCACTCTCGGTCGCGGCTCTGGTGAGATCCAT
Organism: Chloridium humicola; assembly: GCA_027569505.1. NCBI lineage: Eukaryota > Fungi > Ascomycota > Sordariomycetes > Chaetosphaeriales > Chaetosphaeriaceae > Chloridium > Chloridium humicola. The sequence continues at coordinate 191,760 of JAPDFF010000044.1, read as the reverse complement.
AAAGCATGTAGTTTTCGATAGAGGAAACGCAGTCGGCGATGTGGGTAAAGGTGCCGTGGGCTGGGCGGATGATGTGGACGTGATCGAGATCGGTGCGCTGGACACGTGCTCCTCCTTCGGCCGGTCTCGTCGACAGGAGCCGTAGTGGCTCGAGGTGTCCTTCGAAATCGACAATTGACACGGCTTTCTCATGCGGCGACGTGATCAGAGTGGCGACCAGGACATAGAGCAGCTCGAGATGGCGGCCAGAGACAGCTAGCGGGGCTGATTGCGTTGCTCGAAAATGGCGGTGGACGAGGTCGTTGAGAGGCCCAATTGGAAAAGTCTTCAATCGTGTGCTCGTCGTGGTTGCGATCCCCGCGTTGTCGTCGCTTGTTATGCTGGTGGCCGTCGTGAAGCTTGCGCGGAGGGAAGCAAGGACCTGGATTTGGAAGACGTCAATCTCCAGTCTTCTTGCCATCCCAAACTTTAACCTTGCAACATCAAGCCGCAATCCCTCTCCCGGTATCAAGCTATCCGCCAGCCACGTACCTCGTCCAAAGTTGTCTCCTCAATCTCGCCGAGCAAACGAGACCCGACGCCCGCCGCTGCCGCACCCCGTACCGTCTGCATCCTTCCTTGTCGCGTCGCGTGTCGCAACCAGCACCTTGGAGATGGCGCCCCCTTGTCCCGCGTTCCCGGCGCGGAAGCTGTCGGCCGTGGCTCAAATCGGTGTCGATGGGAAAATTCGAAAAACGGAAGACGGCGGGCGGATTGATTTGGCGCGGGACTGCGAGCTGTTCGGGCTGTTGCAGTACGAGTGTGTGGTGTCGCACCCCCATATCGCGAACAGTCCGGTGAGGTGCTGGCCCGTCCAGCGCTGGTTTCGGAGGTGAGCTCGGTCTTCTATTCCATCTCTGCTGTCTCCGGCGTGTCGCTGCGAAATCGATCTGGCATAATTTCTGCCTCGTGTGGATGGTTTGCTGATGCAGTTTTTTAGATGTCAGGACAAGAAAGGCAGCTTCACGGCAGAGACAACGGCTTGGGAAGCAACCGCCACAGAATTGGGCCTGGCGGAGCACAACTCACACAGTTCATCAACGGCAGCACCACAGACCAGGAATAGCAATAAATCCGCCTAAAACCTTGCGTATCCCTCATGTCAAACTAAGACCATCATGCAATGCCCACATGACAGTCTTGACCCAAGGAAACGGACATGGCTCACATCTCCCCAATGACTCAATTGCCGGCCCGGTCTATCCATATGATACACATGCGATCCCCAAAACGCTGTCTCCTCCTCCACCTCGTCTCAGGTCATATGTACGGCCATCATTCCAGTCAATCCTTCCCCTCCTGTTCAAAGCCCTTGCCTGGCGGCGCGCTCCTCCTCGATCTTCTTGTAGTAGTTGTCGCGGGCGTTGGTGCGGGGCATGTGGTAGCCGTACCTACGGAGTGTTAGATCTCGATATCGTCGTCTGCAGCGTGGCCGGCTCGGGGTTCATCGGCTGTCATACCAGAAAGCGTTGCCCATGACAAAGCCGAGGCCTACCAGCAGTTAGCCCTCTCTTCCCTTCCCCCCATCTGCCCAAGTCCTCTAGGCACTCGGGTCCGTAGCAAGACTCACCGAGCGCAATGCTGAGATCGGTGATGAGCCCCCGGCGGAGCATCTGTAACCTTCCTGTCAGCTCTTCCTCGTCCTCACACAGCTGCCCCGTCATCTTTCCCGGGCGCGCGGGGCACCGCCGTCTGGCCCCCATGTGTCCGGTCGGGGCGCGAGAGGATCACGTACGCCAGTGATGGGTGCGACGGCCATTTTATCGGGCTTTGTTTGGTGGCGAGGGTGGTGAGCGGAGAGTTCTCGCGGCAGTCGGCAATCGTGGTGCGGTGTTTGACGACATCCACTGAGTTGGAGCTTGATTCGCTTCCAAGGATGACCTGATTGTCGGAGCTTAGCTGCACGTGATCTGACGGGTTTGCCCGGAGCATTCTTGGAGCATTATGTAATCAGCACAAAGCCACAGGGCGCCACAGTTCTTGGAGGATATCAGCCACAGCCAAGACCCCAAACAACCAACCACCAAAGACAAGAAGCATCAATCGGAGTTCTCCCCTCTTGCTGTATCGCCCAAAAAGGAGTACCGGACGCCGACAAATAAATATACCCCGTTTCCACACACGATATTCAGAAGACCTTCTCAAAAGATATTATTGAGTAGAGGTCTGACGGCCATCAAAAGCCGTAGCGGGTGAGGAAGGCTCCCTCCGAACTTAAGGAAAGGACATCGGTGATGGCTTCAATCTGCTCAATCATGTGAAAGGATTGGTTGTTATATCTGAAGGGGCGCTTTGAACCTTTGGGCCTTGAGTTACTTCTCCGACACACGAGCCCACAATCTGACGCCTCCATCTCCCAAATTCTCCTCAGGACTCCGCTCCTCGTGAGCACTCTTCAAGCCCTATTCATGAGTTTTAACTGAACATCGTCAACCCGGGTATTTACGCTGTGGTCTAGGCGCTGCGGAACTTGAAGCCTCGCCTGTCGGTCCCTCACTAGCTGCTGGGGGTTCAAGGTTTGTCACTTAGCCTTTTTTCACTGCAGCTTATCTCTCCTCCGGATGTATCTCCATCTCAGTCAGCAAAAGCAAAATCTGGGGAACCCTAGTTTGATCTCCACCCAGATTCGGATCGTCCTGTACCCCGGATTCAGGCGTCTCCCCCGCATTCGATTCTTGGGAATTCCGGGTCCTTCAACTACGGCGAAGCTGCTGTTGGGAAATAAAGCGTCGCGGCATTGGAAGAACATCGAGCCTTTTGGAAAAGAGAAACAGATTTTAAACGGGTTCTAAAGACCCTTTTCAGTATCTACAACACGATTCCATCCACCATCCATCAAGCCTGACACAAACAGGTCAGCGGAACTGATTCGCATGTGCGTGTTCCAGGTGAGCTACCTTTGACCAGGCTATTTCGGTGCTCGTTTTGACTCTTATCACCTTGGCATCAAGGGACTCCGGAGCAGGCGATGACGAGGATATGGGAGCAGCCGACGACGTCGACGACGCGTGGAAACGTGGGTTCCCAAGCTCGATGAACCGTGCGGGTTTCGAGTGAGGTTCTCTGTGAATGAGAGCGCGCAAAACCGGGATTGAGGCGGCCATGATAGCGGTTGCTGGCTCGGCGGTGCCGAAGATGAAGAGGTCGACCGTCGTGGCTGGGAGCAATGTTGGTTAACTGGCTTTAGGACAAAGGAAGGGCAATTGTTGCTTACAGTTGTCGTCGCCGATGACAAAAACGGTCTTGATTTTGAGAAAGGACATAACTCCGGCACTTTGGGGTTACAAGTCAGTTTCATGATGCTGGTCAGGAGCAAGTTGACTGTTAAGCACAGAAACTCACAGAACACCTGCGCTCATGGCCACAAGCGCGCCGAGCTTCTCCCTCTTGTTGATGGCGATAGTCCAGATGATCTTCCAGGGAAGTAGTGCGAGGACAATATCCATCAGGCCGGAGAAGGCTAGCATTTCCAGTTAGTCACAACCCGGGTCCCAGGAAACGGCCCCAACAGTTTTGCTTACCGGCAACGAAAATGTTGAAGTTCTGGATGGTGCTGGGCGAGAGACATTTCCCCCCCTCCAGGTCCGTGTTCCAAAGCCTTGGAATAGGCCAGCACTGGACCCATTGAATGATGCCGTTGGACGCAAACACTAGGTTGACGACGACGATGATGGCCCAGATGGACCATCGTAGCTCACGGCTGGTTGTGATGCGCAGGAGAGACAAGGCGAAGGATGTCTTGGCCCAGGAGGTTGCGAGGATGGGAAAGAAGCCAGCAAGGTACGAATAGAACGAAACTTGGATGATGGTGTTCTCCTCGCGGAGCTTATCATAGTGCTTGCCGAGTCCATAGTTAACCCCAACAGTCTGGAGGATGACCGAGACCAGGAGCATCAACTTCAAGAGAAGATAATCAGTGAAAGGTCTGTAATACCAGGTAGAAGAGCGGACTTACCCAGCTCGCAACCAGAAAGTGATCATCCCACCAGAGCCCTCGACGCCTCCACAGCTTGCAGTACAACCGCAAGGCCAGAAACAACATCGAGAACGCGGCAAGGGACCAGATAACGCGCAGCAGATACGGGCCGAGGAAATCATGTCCCGTCTGGGCAGCGGCACGTCCAAAGTGTTGGGTCAAGCCGAGTGGGTCGGACATGGTTGATGGGTTGTTGCGGTGTCCTGGGCCTCAACACAACAATACAAAGAGGAAGTGCCGTTCCGTGGCATCGTTGGGGTCTCTTCAAAGTCAAGACGACAAGCCCCAGAAACTCGGTGAAGGAAACTGCTGGTTTATGCTGCTGTCAAGAGACCAGAAAAGTCTGGCCCATTCACATGAGGCCAAGGGAGGGAAACGCACCAAACTTCCAAAAGCACCTAAACTTGTCTGGACTCGTGTGAGAGCTCCTCATGGCTCACATTGGACCTGGGGACGGACCCTTGGCATTGGGACCAAGTGTGTCTTGGGACAGCACGCCATTGGTCACCCATGGGTTAGCCTCCAGCTACGCCGGCTAGACCAAACCGAGCCTCGGAGCAACGACGGCCGCCCTCGCCTTGGTCTCAGCATGGTCTAGCGTGCCCGGGGTCAGGGTGACATCGTGCTGGGGAGAGCGAGCGCCTCAACCTGGGGCCGAACAACTTTCTGGAGACTGGAGTTTCAAGGAATGAAAAGTCCAGAGACAGACAGAGCACGTCAAAGGTCCACCTTCAGGAGAAGAACTAGTATTCACGATAAAAGAGTCTCATGTCAGTTCCATGTCGTGGGGCCAACAATTCCCGCTCTTTCAGGTTCTGCCAGGAATTGGATGGCTCGAACTCGAACCGTCCTGTTCCTGAACATCTCCGGCTTCTTGCGAAAACGGTTTTGCCGGTACCGATGCCCAGCTTGGGTGCCACTGCCGGCACTAACAAGCTTCCTATGTTCTAGCGTCTCGGTGTCTCCCCAGGCTGAGTCGAGACGTTTCCTACTTGCCCCATGGGGTACATACTTGGCTTTCCAAACCTGGTCACGGCCCAGCCAGTCCGCGCTATTTTGAGCAAGCTGAGAGGGTGGGGATCAAGAGTTGGAAGCGTTTTTGGAAAGAGGAGGACCGAGCGCAGACCGAGGGGAAGAAATTGGGAGGGGAGATAAGAGACGGCAAGGAGGATATTGGATATTTTGTACCACGCCCATGTGCCTGGGTCACATCGTGCCTTGCAGCAGCCCTTTCCCACCACAGCCTCGGAGCCGGAGCTTCCTTTCCACAGTCAGACCATCGCAACCATGAGCCCATGACGATATCATCACCCGAGTCGTCACATCCTACATTACAGCATAAATCGGGAACTTGCTGTTCTAACCGCCGAATTTGGCAGGCGCGTGCCGCGGTCTTTGGAGGCCTTGACAGTACGGGGCGCCACGGTTTCTCAGTCACACTCAGGTACCCAGCACCTGCACTTAGCACGCCCCACTGTGGGAGCGCCAACACGCAAAGTCGGGCATGGTCAAACGCTTCACATTCTCTTTCCAACATCCTGAATCTAAGTTTGGCTCGTAAGATCAAAATGGCGCAGTCGCCCCATCTCCCTCGAGTCCTCAGCTCTTCCCAGAGTTGCGGACTCTTCGCTTTCCCCATTTCATCAACCGCTCGCCCGAGGTCCGACTCTCAGCATTCCTGATAGAATCTCGTCCATTGTTCCCTGTTTTCGTACGCCTGCGGGTCATTCTCTCTTGTGCACTTGCTCCACAATCCTTTTCGCGGGACCATGGCCTCAATGGCCGGCCCTGCTGGCTGCTACCAAGGACGCCATACAGAATTCCTCCACGCCTTTCAGGCGAAGCGGTCCCAGAAGCAAAAGCGCCCGAGGGTTCTCTCGGCTAACGAACGCGCCGCCTACCGAAGGGAACTCGGCAAGGTCCACCACCTACCACTTACATACTCCACGGAGACGCAGATCAATGTTACCGGTGCACTGCAGAGATGAATAGCGCAAGTCTTCGCAGTCACCCACTGCTGGACACGACTAACAGAATATTAAAGGTATTGCCAATTCAGCAACTTTCCAGAAACCTGGAGGGACTGGATCAAAAAAGTAGACTACTCTACGCTGATCGACCACCTCTGTGACGAAAAGTGTATCCAGGGTTAGGGTTACAGGTGTACTTCCGCATTGGGACTAGCCTCTGGACGACTCACACCTTTCCATGCAATGCATGCGCCTGTATTTTCTTCTTCTTTTCCTCTCCTCTTTAGCTTTCGATTAGCAGAATTGAGTAGTGTCTGCAGTGTCTTTGAGCCTCGCATCGCATTGCTCGTCCCTCATATCGCTAACTGGTACACCGAGTATAACCTCCCGGCCGACTGGCGCATCGCAATCACCGACAATAGCTGGACTACCAATGCTGTAGGTCTCGATTTGATCAAGCACTTCGACTACTATACCGTACCCTAGACAAAGGGCAAATACCGGTTGTTGATCCTCGACGGCCACGAGAGCCACTACTCGACCGAATTCGAGCGCTACTACCAGTTGAACAACATTATCACTCTCTGTATATTTCCGCATTCTTCGTACCTCCTCCAGCCATTCGATATTGGCTGCTTTGGGCTAATGAAGCAGGCATATAGTCGCCAGATTAAGGACTTCATACGCGTGTATATCAACCACGTGAGCAAGCTCGAGTATCTCTGTACCTTTCGCGAGGCCTTTTTTACCTCTATAACGGAGAAAAATATACAGGGTGGCTTTGCAGGAGCTAGCCTTCTACCGTACGATCTAGAGAGGGTGCTTTCCAAGCTAGATATCAAGCTTCGAACACCAACACCCCCGAATTTACGACCCGGCACTTCACACTCTTGGGTCTTTCAGACACCACACAACCCCCGAGAAGCCAACGCGCAGTCAACGCTCATCAAGACTCGCATTGCCACCCATCAAAATAGCTCTCTAACCTCAATGTTGACTGCTGTGGATCAGCTTACTAAAGGTACAATGGCTATGATACACGAGGTAGCTCTTCTTCGGTTAGAGGTCTCTTCGCTCCGCAAGGCCAACGAGGCACTAAACAAGCGCTGGAGAGCCAAACAAACACGTTTGTAGCTTGGAGGTTCACTTACTGTACAAGGTGCACAGGAGGCACTAGGCCAGGGAGTCGTTGGTGTTATAGTTGATTTCTAGCGTTGATGCGTTGTAATTGAAGACAGTTGTTGTGGGGTAGTAAAAAGTGGTGTGCATTCGGTGATATGGTGCACTCGCTGATTAGATACGTTACTTAGTTATCCTGCAATTTTCCCTCGAGCGTTTCGATCAAGCCTAAGCGACGATCACTCCCCTCCGAAGCAAAGTAGGGCAGTTTGAGCAGTGTTGCATTGAAGAGCAATCTCTCAGCAAGGAAGCGGCTTGTCCCCGGTACCAGCATTTAGCTTGAGTGCGCTTCTTCAGGTTGTTTGTTGTGGTGATCGTGGGGTGTTTCTGCAGCCACTTTAATGCTGCACCACCAGCGCCTCCCACGCTGGTGATCAGCGCCGTTGCATGGACTGACAGCCGTGCTCTGAAACAGAGGTAGCGGTGATCGGCACTCAACAGACTTTAAAAAGGGGCCGCCGAGGGTTGCGAACTTGCTTCCCAGTTGAGTCTGCGCCTGTCGTACTGATGCTAGTGATTTGGTTGGTTGATCTGGCCATTTGACTGAGGCCATTGAGACCGTGACGCTGTTCCAGATTTATTGCCTGCCATCTCGTTGTGTTGTTGCGTTTGAAGACTGCAAAGGCACATGTTGACCCGGAGTGCCCCTCGACCACGGCATTCAGGGGTCACCCCTTGCGAAGCCGAGGCAGAGTCCCTGACTGTCAGGCCAGGAACGATTGAATGCAGGTGGCACGGAGTGGTGGCCTGTCTGGGACAGTCGGGACAATGCGGTTGTTGAATGAGTTGAATGAGCAGGACCAGACCCCTGCTCCACCAGTCCGAATTCGAAAAACATGAAACCGCTAAGATGCGGGGCTGCAGGCATCGTGGTTAGCGCGAGCTGGTGTTCATCGCGTTTTGATGGAAGCCGGCACTGCGAAAACCCAAGTCCCGCATTTGGCATTTCGCGATGCCGGACCGCAGTGTCTGTGCTGCTGGTGGCCAAGAGAAAATATCGTCCTTCCTGGTTCACGTTTGGGGGCATTTGGGTCAAGACACAGAACCGAACTACAGAACCGAACTGCAGTCAGCCTTCGCTTGCCCCTGCCGGCAGCGAAATTTCGATTCGTGGGGCTCGTCTTGGACCCCTGCGTGGATCTTTTGAGGAACCACAAGGGAACTGGTGCAGAAACAATGGAAAGTTCGGACGACACATGCAGGAACAGACTTCAGATGATCCGCTGGGCGGCCAGGAACAACCGTTTCTTCTTGTCAGAGGAATCTCTGCCCGCTGATGACCCAACGAGGTCTCGGTTTTGATGTGAAAAATGGGAGCAAACAAGTCCCGAGACAGCGGGAAGATGCCGTCATGGAAGCGAGCCACGCCACAAATAAATTGTTCTGCGCATGGCATCGGCATGGCATCATGGGCCGCATTCAACGTCGGACGTGACCCGATGGAAGCGTGGACGGCAGTGAGACTGTCTGGAGCCTTTTGTACTTCATGACACCAGGCCAATACGGTCCGATAACAAACTCGACACGATGTCTTGCATCCGGGAGAAACAATGCCATGTTCTTTGGTGTCACGGTGGCTGTCGTGCGGCCTGATGCTTGGCAGGGGAAGGCTGGCAAGGGGGAAGGGAGAGGAGCTTGAAGTTGGCCATGGAAATCCCAGATCCATGCCTTCCCTGCGTCTCCGCACCGACGGCCTGATGGCATTGACGAAAATGGGTGGGCACATTCGCGGCTTGGCTGCCCCTTCCCCGGATTGGATTGGGCGCCGTTGCTCCTTCCCGAAAGGTCGATTCAAACCAAACCTCGCGCACGTCCTCTGCTTGGGGAAACAGCAACCTCCTTTCATTTTCACTGCACACACCTCTCCTCACGGAGTCGGCTTCCTTCCTTCGTTTCGTGCTGCCTTCGCTCTTCTCTTGGGTCGACCGTCACCGTCGTGCCCCAAGCTCACTTCTCTCTCTCGACTGAGACCCTCACATTCTTTTTTTCTTCTGCGCCAGCACACCCATCCTTCGATTCTCAGGTCCGCGATCACTCTTTCCTCGCGGCTTCCCTTTCCGTTTGAACGACGACCACCGACTTCAACCAACTGCGCAAAGTTGACTCTGTTCACAACCACCATTCGTTTACAGCATACTTCAGCCCAACCTTTCATTATCCCTTCCATCGATATCCCAACATCGAGCTTGCTGAGTGTGGACGTGCCAGCCACGGCATCTCAAGAATCTCAAAAGCACACCATCACCAGACAACATCTGGACCGATCCTGCGAACCGATATCCTCTCCATCTCTACCCGACTAATCCAACCCGACTTCGAACCGTTCAGCTTCATTCACCAACCTCCAGGACTGCGACCATGAAGGGGATCCGAGCGTTCGCGCTGCTCTCCCTGGCAACTTTTGCCAGCGCCCAGACCATTGAGAGCCTCGACCCTTGCGGCGTAAGTCCTTCCCAATCTGGTGGTTGCGTTCTGGTTTCTTCTCAGGCCCAGGCGCCGTCGTGCTTCAAACATGGCTGACGACCAGACAGAGGGAGTGCTATAATGAGGCCGTAGCCAAAGCGGGTGAATTTGGTTGCGCTGCCAGCGTTTGGAGCTGTATCTGCCCCGCGCCGCAGTTTATGGGCTCCGTCCGTGACTGCGCAAAGGCCCGTTGCCCGCCTCAATACGATGAAACCGTCGTCAACGCTGCCAACGCTTTCTGCGCAAGTGAGTGATTCGCGCCCAGTGCAGCACGTTTGCTGGTGAAGGGGCCGTAGCTGACCCAAAATACCAGCCGCCGCGCCGGCCGCTCCGGGAGCCCCCGCCCCAACACCGTCTTCGTCTTCCGAGCCGGCACCAGCTCCTACCACAACCGAGACCCCTACCCCTACCCCAACCCCTCCTTCTTCTTCGGCAGTTTCCTCGACCTCCCCTCACTCGAGCTCGACTAGCACGACTGTGGGTGTCTTCCTTTGATCGCGAACTGGCACATGCTGATTGACGAATAGCTCGCGACCTCGACGACCTCGACGACCTCGGCGACTTCGGCGACTTCGCACGCAACATTGGTGACGTCGGCAGCAGTCTCGACCAAAGCGGCCACGCACACCACTTCGACAGCCTCATCCGCGAGCGCAGCGGCCACCTCGGAAGCTCCGGCCGCCAGCGGTTCCACCGGCCTTAGCGAGGCTGCCAAGATCGGCATCGGCGTCGGCGCCGGCGCGGCCGTTATTGCCATCCTCGCGCTGGCCGCCTGCCTGATCCTGCGCAAGCGCCGCGCCAGGCAGCTGCCGCCGCCGGGCATCGATCGGTACAAGATCTCAGCGCCGCTGCCGAGCGACGAGCACGCGTACACGCACAACAACAACTCGGAGTACGACATTGGTGGCGGGTCGAACGAGCTCGAGATGAAGAGCCGGCGCTACGAGGACATGCTCCCGCGAGCTCAGCAGCCACGGCAGATGGTTTAGGGCGACGATATGCATGGCGACTGGCGGGCGACTGTTTGATCAGTAATGCTAGGGGGCTTCATTTTCCGGCAGGTGCTCGATTTACGATTGGGAGATGTTGAGATTTGAGGTGGTACGGAGATATTGAAGGATACCCGGGCCGATGAACTGGTGGAGCGGGACAGCTCGCATGGATGTGACGGTTCTATTGCTCCGTCAGCTGGTTCAAACAGCTCCTGGCGGTTGAGAGGGGAAGAACGGGCTGGGGAATGAATCCAGTTTCGAGGTCACCAGACGGGTGGCCTTTGTCAGGTTTTGAGGGATCTTCGAGGTCCCGTTTGTTCGGTTTTGGCGTCTGGTGCCGGCAGGGGATGGATCTTGCTAGAGTTGTTTCGGTGCCAGGCCAGCAAGCACATGGGCTGCTCTAATGACACCTCCTATTTGTACATATTTGACGCCACGAGTGGCAAAAGGGAAATGCAGGCCAGGCTTCTTTGTTTCGCCTTCCCGCGCTGTTATTGATACACGTCATGGATTGAAAACATCCATTTCTGCTCCCATAATATTCAGTACAATGTACACGCGCCCCAGGTATCAGTCCAGCCGTAACGCCGTCTACCAGGAGTAGTACTGGCGCTGGGCGGTGACGGGGCGGTCGGGAAGATGGATCCACGGGCCCTGGCGGAGCTTCTTGGCCTTGCGCTCCTCGTGCTCGCGGATGCGCGTCTTCTCCTCCTTGAGGACGATCGAGATGCCTGGAGGATTTAGTTAGCCAAGACCACAGGTGATGGAGTGAAGGGGTGGGGGAAGGGATATCGTACTGGTCGTGGGCCTTTGCTTGATGTATGTCCTTCCTCTGGCGCGGTAGTCCGGGTACTTCTCCCTCCACGGCCCGCGGTTCACCCACGCCTCGGCGATATACATGCGCGTTGGGTCAGCAATCTTGACCCACTTGCCGTCCTTGTCCTGGATCTTGATCACGTCCTTGGTCGCGGCGGCAGTCGTCTCGGCCTCCGCCCCCTCCGCGGCCGCCTCCGCCGCGGCCGCCTCCTTTTTGGCAACAGCACCCATCCCCATCCCCCTCTCGGCCACCGCCAGATCCCGCGCTATCTCCAGCTGGTACTTGACCTCCTTGGCCATCTTCTTCTTGCTGAAGCGCATCTGGGTCAACGCGTCGGCCACCGACTTGCCCTGGATCTGGTGCGCCAGCTTGACCAGCTTCTTGGTGCTGGTCGCCAGCCAGGGGGACTTGCTCGTCAGCTGGCGCTCGGTGCGCGCGATGACGGCGGCGCGCGGCTCGCGGCTGTACGGGTTCGTGCCACGCTGCACCTGCCGCATCACCATCTTGCGCTCCCAACGCACGCGCGACCGCGGGTCCGGGTCGACGGCGCGCGCCATGTGCTCGCGCACGAGGGAGGCGCCCGAGCTCATAGTCGGGCCCGCGGCCGGGCCGGCGGCGGCGGCGGCGTTGGACTCATCCACGGCGGCCCGTGTCTCGTCCTCGAAGATGGCGGGGCCTTCGATGCGGCTGCTGAGGCTCTTGACGATCTTCTCGCGCGTGTCTTTGCTGCCTTGAAGCTGCTCCTTGAGCGAGGACTCGGGCTGTTTGTCCTTCTTGCGGTTCCAGAACCATTGGTTGGCCGGGGTGGTGGAGAGGGGGCGGGAGGAGGCGAGGGTGAGGGATTGGAGGGCGGGGAGGAGGGCGGAGGGCGTCGTTGTTGAGGAGGTGGTGGAGGAGGAGGTGAGGGCGGGAGCTGAAGAAGGGGGGAAGGGAGGTTAGCAATGGCTTCAATTGAAGGGGAGGAGGAGGGGAGGGGGGAGAGACGTACCTCCCCGGAGCAGCCGCCTCGACGGCACACTGAGGCTCATGGCGGCGATAGGGATGGCATGGACGTTCGGCAGCAAGCAGGTGTGGATTGGCGCGTCGTTATCGGGCGACGTCGAGACGCTGACATTGAAAAATCTCGGCCGGCAAATTCCGCCGGGACCTGCGAGCCGAGTTGGGACCCACTTTTGACAGCTTTGTCTTGGCTGGAGCTCCTTCCCGCTCTTGGACAGCTTCGAGTTTCAACTCAACAGAAGAATTGTTGCCTGGAAACTTTTCTGGTCGTTGATCTCATTTGGAATCCAAGCTCGTCTCTCGTTTTGGCAACTTTTTTCTGTCATCTCGCCTCGATCTGGCCTGGTCACTTCACTGTCAGCTCCGTCAACTCTATGGAGATGCTTGGCAACACGACACCAGACCAGATATCTGAAGCCGTGATGCTTCTCGGAGGCATCTGGATGGATGTTTGCTCCCTGTGCTCAACCTTGTGTGTCTGCGCAGTGGCTGGATGATGGCAAAGTGTGTCTTGCCGCCACAAGGCTCCTATATCGCTCCTTGAGATGGGAGCACACAGGAAATCACTTGTTGCACCAACGAATGGGTGAGGAGGGCAGCAGCAGTGTTTGCGATTTCACAAGCGTGACTGTAATCCCACCCGGTGAGAGATGAGCGTCCCTTTTGCTTGCGCTCCTTCCCGGCCTTTGAGTCTGGATTTCTTGGAGCTGCCGATGACTCTGGTTAGGCCCAGACCAACCTGGAAGTCTGGCTGCTGTTTGCGAGCACTTTCATCCGATCCCATCCAGCTTTCCAACCTCTTGTCGAAAAGACAACTCGGGAATTTTGCGAGTCCCTTTGATCCCCAAATCTGCGATCGAGGAAACGACCCGAATTTCAAGACGGCCTCGCTGCCTCTCTGTTCCCTTCACCATCTCAGACAGTAAGGAGCACTCCCTCGCCATCATGGCTCGTCTCGAAATGTTTCTTTTGCTTTTCCTCCTCTTCGTCTTCACCCTCTCGGACTCTGACAAATGCTACTTCCTGAATGGCGACGAAGATTCAGACGGCGCAATCTGCTGGGACCGGACTGGTAGAGCGACCGGCCTGTGCTGCCAGTCGGGCCACCTCTGTCTCAACAACACCCTTTGCGCCAAACGCGACGGATCCTTCTTCTACCGGGGCTCCTGCCTAGACAAAGAGTGGAGGAACTCGGCCTGTCCATATGTTTGCGACCTTTGGGCTCCTGGCGGGATCGAGGAGGTCTATGCGTGCTCTCGCGACTTCACACGCTGGGGCTGCTGGCATGGCGTCAAAGACTGCAACGAAGGCCCTGTTTTCAAGATCGGCCGTATGGATTGACCCCATCCCTTTTTTCCCTGCGGGTTGTTGACTTTCGATGCAGAAGACACGAGTGCCTATGCCACCGCAGGCGTGAGGATGAAGCCGAAGCCGGTGCCAGATCCGGAGTCCACTTCTCGGGACGAGACTTCGACATCAACTGTGAGGTCTTCTACCACGAAGGCTGAGAGCACAACGCAGACTTCGTCAGACACTCCGTCCAGCGACACGTCCTCCACGTCCTCCACGTCCACCACGCCCACCCCGTCTACCACAACAACATCCGAGCCAGCTACGACGGCATCTGAGCCAGTCACGACGACATCTGAACCAGCCCCGACCGAATCTGCATCGGCAGCGGCTTCCAGCACCTCTTCAGACCTCGTTGTGTCAAGCACTCCGACCGCAATGCCCTCTGGCGCACCTCAAGACAACGGGAATGGCAACGCGGCCCTCCCGATTGGCGTGGGTGTCGGCATTGGGGCGTCCGTGGTGATCGCAACTGGTGTTATTGGCTTCCTCTACCTGCGGAAACGGAAGCGTGAGGCGCCCAGAAGAGCCGAGTCGCCTCCGCCGTTCGAGTTCGCAGCTGTGGGCAACCCAGCTCGCGCCTGGCCGGGCCCGGCACAGGAGCCCAAGCTGCCGTTGGTTCAGGACAACAACAGGAACATGCCGGAGCTGGGCGGTATTCAGCGTTTCGAGCTGCCTTGAGCTGTCTCCGCGTCGGAAGGGAAGGGTCGGGATTGGGGAGGCCTCCGTGAGTTCTCTTCTGTTGGTTTCTCAGTTCGTTGTTCAATATACCAGCGCATTTCTCATGCCTCTGACGCGGCGATTCGAGTGTTCGTGTCGTCAAAAATCGGGGCAATAATTGCGCCGAGCTGCGTGGTGCCTCTTTTTGGGGTTCCTCGGTAACTGACCAACAAAAACCGCCCAGTCGACGAAGCTAATGTCGGGGGACTGTGACGCTCGGCACCTGACGCAGCGCGCTGACAAGGCAGCCCAAGCCAACACGAGAGGCCGATTCCCGTGCTTTGGGTGTCGGAGTTCGCGCTCTGCCACCTCCGGCGTGTTCCCGATCCAAGCGGCCTGTTCCCGAGCCAAGCCTTGCTCCAAGCCTTGCTCCCATGGCTCGCGTCGGCGACACATGGACCGATCTTCCAATTGTCTCGGTCCACCAGACTGCCGATGGACGCGCCTCTGCTCTCGCTTTGGGACCCTCAAAAGGGGATTGCGCCCCAACATTACCACAAAAGTCGACTGCCCAGCGCCCAACAGAGATGTATCTCGGCTTCGATATTTTCACGTGTCCCTCACGCCGCAGTCGCGAGACTATGAATAGGGGTCCATCGTGATCTTTTCTGTCTTCTGGTGCCTATCTCTTGGCTTTCCCCGCGCCAAGTCTGTTGTGCGAGCTTAATCGGATCTGAGCGATCTTGGCAGCGGCCACTTGCAGCAGTTTCGGACACAGCGCCGACGAAGTCTAAGATGTCAGCGGTAAGTTTCCTCAACACCAGAGAAAATTATCACCACTTCACATCTCCACATCCCACTCTTCCCTCCTCACTTTCCACTCCCCACCACCACCAGTACCCACTCACTCCCTCCCGCTTACAAAAAAAAACACACACTAACAATCCCCAATCACAGCCCTTCAGTAAACCCCCCTACCCCCCCTCGACTGCCCCCCTCGGCGGCCTCCCCGCCCGCTCCCCCGACATCCCCATCTCAGCAACCCTCCTCGCCTTCTTCGCCGTCTCCTGCTCCGCCCACTTCCTCCTCTTCCAATGGAACAAATACCACGGCCACAAGTTTATCTTCTCGCTGCTCTTCGCCGGCTTCAGCCTCACCCGCATCGCCGCCCTCGCCCTGCGCATCAAGTGGGCGCAGGACCCCTTCAACGCCAACATCGCCCTGGCGGCCACCGTGCTGACCTCCGCGGGCGTGCTGATTCTGTTTATTGTGAATCTGTTCCTGGCGATGAGGATCGTGAGGGCGATGCACCCTGCTTTTGGGTGGCGTCCGAAGGTGGGGTGGGGGTTGAAGGGGACGGTGGGGACGGTGTTGTGTATTTTGGTGATGGTGGTGGTGTGCTCGGTGCATACGCTGTTCACGCTGGATGTGGAGACGAGGCAGACGGAGAGGGAGGTGTTGTTGTTTGCGACGGTGTATATGACGGTTGTGGCGTTTCTGCCGACGGTGATGGTGGTGTTGGCGAAGGTGGTGCCGAGGAGGGGGCCGTATCCGGCGGAGAACTTTGGGAAGAAGGGCGGGATGGGGACGAAGATGGCAATGGTGGTGTTTACGAGCGTGATTTTGACACTGGGGGCTGGGTTCAGAGCGGGTGTCAACTTGAAGGGGGTGCCGGCCGGCCAGCAGCGGTGGTTTCTTGGGAGGGCCCCGTTTTACTGCTTCAACTTTGCGATTGAGCTGCTGGTGGTGTTTCCGTACCTCTTTCTGCGGTTTGATCAGCGGTTTTGGGTGCCCAACGGCAGCTCGAAGCCGGGGGACTTTTCGAAGGTCAACCCAGAGGGGGAAGAGCTGGAAGCCACGGGGGAAGGTTCCGGGGAGAGTGCTACGGGGGTTTCGGTCGAGAAGCAGGGAGCTGATGGGCAGGGACAGAGGGGACACGGTGATTCGAATGTGTAAAATGGTTGAGTTGGGGTTGTTTATTATGGATGGGGTAGGCATACCCTGAAGTGTATAGCGAGCGTCTTTTCCTTAGATACCACACCACTTTCTGTTTGTTTTCTTTTTAGTTTATGTCAATTAAAGGTCTCTGGTAACTCAAAACGGTGCTCAGATAGTAATATGAAGTCAAGAGTGCCCTCCAAGATAAGATGGTGCCGGCAACACACACACCGAACTTGAAGCTGGTATGGATACTGTTCGCTGAACACAATCCTGCCATATGTGACCTGAAACCGTTTCGCACCCGTCCGTGTTGTCACACCTGTAAGCAATCTCTAGGTCTTCCTTGACCCACGTCAGGAGGCTGTAACTACTTGTGTGTTGGTCAATCTCTGGTACTCACGGCCGAGGACGCCATTCTGGGGATAACAACCCATTGATGCTAAATCGTTTGTTTCCAACGACAACGTCCATTTCCTCCCCAAGTTCACAAACATGTGGCTCCCTACTTCTTCTCGAGGTTTGGGATCCGGTCATGAAACGACCATCTGCCAGTGCTGCTACTACTACCGAGACGCCTGTACTTCAAACGGTCAAACTACCGCTTCACTGCAAATTCCCGCAACCGTCTCTTCAGACTACAAGGACGACATGCCAACTCCATCACTCGAAGATACGAACCCAGTTGGGGGAGTCATTACCGACCGAAAGGTCATGGTACGCATGGCCAGCGCCATTGGAGCAACCTGTGGTGTTCTTCTGATTGCATTTGTGGGTGTTGTCTTTTTTCACCAGAGCAAGGAAAAGAAGGAGAAGAAGGAAGGGTCAGTTGAGGGTGTTGAGAATGGTTTCGAGAACGATGCTGAAGATGGCGTTGAGGATGATGCATCTTGGACATTGCGGGTTGTTGTGTGACTTAAAGGAGAGGACTGGGTTTGTGTTTGCTGGCCTGTAGGTGGAATGCGGGTTGAACCCAGGGGCAGGAGGCGTACGGCAAGATGAGCAGGCAACGTTGCCCTGGGGCCAAAAGTGAAGCAACCCTTCAAGGTCACTTATCCTTGGCAGCACAGTATTTGAACCGAAGTGATAGTCTCTCACATAGTACTATCATCTCGCCAGAAAAACGTAGATGGGCATGGTAGCCGCTGGCCCTCTAATCAATCTTTAACCACTTTGTAACTAAACCTCAGACTGTCGTGTCACACTAAGCGAGTCCCCGGTCTAGTAGTAGTCTTCCCTTCTTATCTTTGGCCTCTTGTCGTTCTTGACTCCCCAAGTTTGACACTCACAAGGCCAAAGCACTTGAACTGCCTATCTAGCCCAACATACGTCGCCCAAGACACAGCATAGTCAGAAGGTTATGTTGTATGTTCCCACCATATGCATCATAGAACCCCACGATTCTAGTAGGTTTATTTTAGGCAACCTGAGAGAGACTGTTAAAGCGGCCCTGGCCTAGCAGCAATGTAAGAGCGGAGCATAAGATAGAGAAGAAAACAGAAAACCGTACCGATACGTCCAAAGAGGCGAAGTAGGTCTTCTGATCTCGACGGATGTTGTTGCCATCTCGCGCGGCTGCGTCATCCTCCAAAAGCTGGAGCTCCGCGAGCATAGCTCCATCAGATATGGCAAGGACCTAGCACTTTTTCAAGCCAGACACCAAAAGCCGATTCCCAGGGCCATCAAAGCACATTGAAGACAAGCGAGAACTAAATTCGACACAACGAATAGGTAATCTACCTCCACTTGCCTGCAGGGCATGAAGAGGTCAAGAGAATGAGAAAGAGCTCTTGACTCACTGAGTGATAAAAGTAAAGGATTCTAGTAGGTTTGGCTGTTTTTTCGCTGGTGTTTTGAAGATTCGCTTTTTTTTCTCAACTAGAGGTTGAATTGTCAGGAGCCAAGGCCAGGGCCAAGTGCAATGCTGCTACGTACCTACCTACTAGTAGATATTTAACATGTTGACACGTTGATGGTGGACTTGCACAGTAGCAAACGATGTGCATGGCCCAGGTGCCTAACTTGTCTGTGCCGCTACACTATAGAATAGCGTGAAAACACTTCCGTTGCCTCGTCTACAATGGTTACTTAGAAGTTACCAATGGGCCGAACCTTCTTCTATCTCGCTTGCCGCCAAGGGAGCATATGACCAGGAAGCGTGGAAGTAGCCTGCCGCCCTGGCGGCGGCAGGAGCGAAGAGCGCCAAGACGTATGTTTCCCTTCCGTCGATGCAGTTGTAACGTGAGCTCATCAAATTGTGAAATTTATGTCATTAGTCATGCTGAGAAACGCAGCTTGTTCAACAAGCAGTACAAGGACGTGCTGGTGGCTAAGAACCAGTATAGAGGGCATGTAACGGCGGCCGAGTATGCTGAGCGCAGTGCGAAGAGGTATGCGGCGTGTGCGCGGAAGCATCAGAAGAGAAGTAAACGTCAGTGTCAAAAGTGTTAAGAGTCTAGGATGTTTAGGAGTAGTAGACAAGGCACCAAATCCAACTCGACTGCTACAACTCACCGCAAAGTTAAATCGCTAACAATCAACCATACCAAGAAGCTCTGAAATATCCAATCCGCCCGAATCCAACATCCATATATCAACTCCCACTTACTCCGCCTTCTCCGCAGTGGGCGCAGGGGCAGCGACAGCTCCCCCCAACACCTTACCCACACTGCTCCTCTCCTTGAATGTGGTATAGTACTGCCTCAGGTTCTCACCCAGCAGCTGTTCGCCGCACACCTTGACCATGTCGTGGAGGACAGGCCAGACGGCAAAGTCTGCTGGCGAAGCGGTGGTGGTGTTGGCGATGTAGAAGACTGGGGCGGGTGGTTCCGTGGTCTCCCCGTCCGTCTCGGATTTACCGTCTTTCGACGAGGCCTCGGCAGCCGCAGCAGCCGCCCACCCCTCCCAGTCCGCAAGCTCCTTAAGAAGCTTCGCAACGACCGCCACCTCCCCCACGCCAGCCCGCGCCTCATCAGCCTTCACAATCCCCACCGCCTCCGCCGCCCCCCGCCATTTCCCCAGCAGATCCAACCCCCTCTGCAGCCTCCCAAACCTCCTCGCCACCTCCCCGGGCAGCAGCTGATCATACCTTCTCCCCGCGCCATATACAGCATCCAAATACCTCAACACCCCACCCCACCCCTCCACAACAGCCTCCTTACCCGGATCATTATCCTCAAACCTGACCTCCTGCCCCTCCACGCTCCCCTTGGCACACCCTACCCCCAGCTCCGCCAACGCAATCCCCACGCTGGCATTATGCACGACATCCGCCGTCGTCGACGCGAAAAACCGTTTCGGCACGCCCATGTGCAACACATCAAACCCTTTCCCGTACCACTTCTCCCAGTCAAACGCACTCTGATTATTCTCCGCGCCAAACGCCTGCAACATCCCCACAGCCTCCTCCGTCTGGCCGTTAACAACAGGTTTGGCATCGCTGCGGGATTTCGCCGTCGCGCCCTGGCCCCAGACGCGACCCTGCGCGGCGTCGATGAAGGTACCAATGCGGCGGAAGGTCAGGCTGATGCGGGCGCCGGCGTGTGCGAGTTCGGGGGCAGACTTCTCGCGGTCGGCGCGCTTGTCCTGGCGGATGGCGTGCAGCCAGCGCTCGTTGGTGGCGAGGCCCATGCGGCAGAGGGAGTTGTGCGGGAGGGCGGCGCGGATGGTTTGGCGTGCGGGCTTGGGGCTGTCTTCGGCGGGGGTGTCGGAGTGGTGGCCGCTGTTGGCGTCGTCCTTTTTGGAAGAAGGTGAGAACTTGTCTTTGGGTGGGCGCTTCGTGCGGAAGATCATGGTGCGCTCGGCGCCTAGGCTGACGTTGGCGATGAAGCTCCCTGGGGTAATGTCCAGGGTCTTGTCGCTGTGCTCGCTGATGTAGTCGTTGCCGGTGCGGTAGTGCTGGATCAGCACGTGGTTGAGCTCGTGGCCAAGGTGCTTTTCGATCTCATTCTTGATTTGCAGCACGGTGGGAGAGAAGGGCAGTAGGGGAGGCGACTCGTCGGCTGGGTGCCTGTACACGGGCATGCTGCCGTCGTTGGCGACGGCGCCCTGCACGGCGATGCGGCGTGGCACCTCGCCGCCCATGTGCGACATGGTGGCCCAGCTGACTTCCTCCAGCAGACGCTCAAAGGCGTCGGCGGCCAGGGTTGGTGGCAAGACATTAGTGATGATGGTGGTGTCGCCCTCGCACAGGGGCTCGGAAGAGGTGGAGGGTGGCTGTTCTGTCATGTTGCTTGTTGGCTGTGGTGTTGGCGTTGGTGATGCTGGTGTGGATTCAATCTTCTTCGGGGTTGGTGGTGTGGTTGATGCTGGTGGTGACTTGACTTTGGGCTCGTTTGGTGCAGGCGCTGTGCTGGGTTCTGATGCATCCTCCGGAGAGGGTGTTGACGGCTTTTTATCTTTGCCCGGGCGACGGAATCGTCTGATTCGATTGATCACTCTGATCTTCTCAGCTTCAGGGCTGGTGTGCCCGGGGAGGAGGATCGGACCTTCTGAGCCCTCCAATTCGCTCTGCTGACGAGTGGGATAAGGCTGGGCATTTCGCTCTGCTTCCTTTGGCTTCGTTTCCGGGCTGTGTGTTGACTCACAATCCGCCTCGTCGTAATCTGAATCGACTTCGAGGACCATGAGATTTTGCAGCACATGGGCGTTTCCCTCTAATTTGGGCTTGCTGTCGTTCGAGCTGACAGGGTGGGGTGGTGCTGCCTTGGGTGGTGGTGGTGGTGGTGGTGGTGGTGGCGCCTTGGGCTGGGGGCGATCTGCTGGCGGCCTTAGGTCTTTCTTGGCCTTGTTGCGGCGTTGGCGTGGTGGTGCGGGGATGTCGGCCAACTCCCCGGTCCGGGGATCCAGGTCGATGGTGTTGATGGACGGGGAGAGGCCCGTTGATTTGGGCGAGGGTGGAGACAGCAACTGCTCAATCAGCGACTCAAAAAGCACGTCGTCGCAGCCGCCCAGGTACTTGAGCTGGCGCACAGCATTTATGTGCCGCTTGGGGGAGCGGAAGCCGCAGCAGTCCTCGATGATGGTAACGCCATAACCGTGGCGGCCTGCATCGAGCGCTGTCGCATAGATGCTGATGTTTGTCAGCGCTCCGCAGACATACAGCTGAGTCAGGAACCGCGTTCGCAGCAGTTGCACCAGCCGCTGCTGCGCGCTGTTGAAGGCGCTGTAGTGGTTCTTGGTGAAGACGATGTCGCGGTTGGGGACTATGGCGGCCTTCACCTTGGGCGCCAACTCGGCGCCCCGCGTGCCCTTGCGGACGCATGGTCTTTTGTCCTCCCCTCCGTCCCTACCCTCGGCAATGCTGAGGAAGGCCTCCTCGTCAGCCTCCATGACTGCACAGTCGTTAATAACCGAGGTTGGTGAGCGCCCTCGCGGCATCGCCTTTTCCGGGCGGACCATGGAATTTGATGTCACAATCTGTTCTCCCTCTTCCAACAAGGAGCAGTGGCGCTCGAACTCGCTGCGGATCCAGATCACATCGCCAACGCCGGAGTCGCGAAAGGCGCTGGCCAGCTCCAGAATCCGGTCGACGTAGCCGTCGGGCTCCTCGGTGTAGAGTGCCCCATCAGACGTTAGGAAGTCGTTCTGGAGGTCCAGGATAAGGAGGGCCTTCCGGGTCTGGACAACAGGCACTAGGGCAGGATTGGTGGGCATGGGAAAGAGTGCCGGCATGGTGGGCAATCTTGCAAGGAGCTCTCGATTCCAGGGGAATTTCGATACCTAAAAGGCATCAGTTCTGGCTCCGCCCCAAGCTGATGGAACCTGAACTTACGGTCCTGGGGGAAGAGGAGCCGGTACGCCACTCGCGGTACAGGTTCAGCACGGAGAATGCCCAGGAAAGCCGGAGAGTAGCAAGGGCCGACCGAGAGAACTGAAGTCTGAATGGGTAGCAAAGGTCCTCGGTCCGGCGCGTTTTATAGTGTTGAACACGATCCCTTGCGTGACCTCTCCTTAGATGTCAGGGAGTGCTTCTACGGGTGAACCTTCAGCAAGGGTGGAGCTTCCGTTCATGGAAGGCCGCGACGGCCGGGCTTGTTCGTCAGCGAAGACGACCAGCTCTGGGGTCTGGGGTGAGTGAGATTCTGGACGAGCAGGACACGGTCCGTAGCTGGACGCCTTTGTTTCCGCGTCTGTCGGGCTGGAGTTTTGAACAGAACTGGGGTACTGCATGCGCGGTCGTCAATCGGGGATCTCATGGGGGCGGTCGGGGCCGAGCCTTGGATCAGGGCGATCGGGATGGCCCAATCGATTCTGGAATGCGAGATGCTGCTTCACACCCTTTCTTCGGCTCCTCGGGGTGGGAAGAAGGCTGGATCGGGAAGGCAAGCAGCCACTCTGCACGCGGACTGGAAGCAAACTGCTGGTGGGCCTGTCGCGGGCAGACGGGGCCATTTATGTGTGTGTGTGGCGGCTTGCCGCATCCCCCCGGAACCGGGGCCGGAACAGGGGTTTAGGCGAGCAGGGAGAAATCGATCTGCGACCCTGCAATTCTCAGCCAGATGCCCTGTCGTGCCCTGCTGCCCTGGTGGGATTCTGGCCAAGCCCTGTGAGTTGTGTGGGTTGTGGGCTGGGGAATGGGTGGACGGCCGCGGAGGTTGAAGCGATGGGCGATTCCATTTCCACGCGAGCGTTGTTCCAGCGTTCCCTCTCGCAACGCCAACGCCAAAGACAGGGCATGCTGGGGCCGGGGACGGATCAAGTCCAGACCGATGTCAAGGAGGTCGATGTGCCGATCACACCCACCCGGTGACCCCGTCAAGTCTCCCCTCACTGCAGGGCGATCCTCCCGCGTTTCGGCCATGTCGTTTGCAACGGCTCAGTGGACTCTCGAGCAGCTCAATGTCTCTGGTTCCACGGCAGACTGCTTTCCTGCCACCAGACGCGTAAAATCTCCGTGATGTTGGGGAGACGAGGTATGGGACGCGGTCGATAGCGTGGCGGGCTGAATCAGAGTCTTTCTGGTAGCGGTTGTTGGGCGATGCGTCACAAGCAAACCTGGAAGCGATGAAGCGATGAAGCAAAGAAAATCTACAAAAGACAGGACTGGGGCTGGGACAGGGGAGGGAAGGAGCTGTGGTGGACGTTAGCGCCAGATCCACCCCACCTGCCACGCAGGTCAGGGCATCGACGGCAGGAACCGGACGTCTTCCAGGTTCGCTGCAGGAAGCCACAGAACTCCAAACAAAATATTTCATGGGGCAATCCATGATTCAACATGACAGTCTGGGACTGCTCTGCGGACCCCGTCTGCTCTCGCGAACGGTGTTCCAAGATCGGCCCCTGACTCCTCAGTCTCCTCTGGCCCCTCAGCAACCCCTTTGTGGCTTGATGCCAGCAGCGGGAGGGGTTTCTCGTCTCCCTAAGCGGCGGAAGCATTCGCAACTGCAAGCCACTTCTCATGGCTACTGCCGCCGTGCCGAAAGGTGCTCGTTGTCCAGAAGAGACAACCACCGACCCCTCCTGCGGAGACTCCTGTGCAACGCCCATGGCTTGTCTCCCCCGCCAATCGGAGGACCCCTCGGTGCTGTTGTGTTGCGTAGATCTGCAGTTCACGAGCGGACTCACCGGGTTCCTGCAATGTTGTGCCGGTCCTCCCTATCATGTGAGAACCCTCGGGCGGACCACGGATGTGCTTGAATCCTTTTCATGCGTTTTCTGGCCATTGTGGTTCGCTTGCTGCTTGTGCCAGGCGGGAGGCCGGGGACAACCGTAGGAGGAAACCATCGAGCTGCAGATCTGCGGCTGGTGGGTGTCCCTCGGTGTGTTGCATTGCGGGAGTTGCCGTTCTTGTTTGGTCATGTTCAGAACTTCAGGGTGACAGCACGGAGGGGTTGGATGCAGGTGTTGCAGCTCGCTCAGCGTCGACTTGCATGACGGGCGCTAAACCCTTCAATCGCGTCGCTGCTGAGTTGTGGGGGCATGCATTGCTTCCATGTTCTGTTTCTGGGCTTTCTGGAAGGATACCACACTGCAGTCTATCTCAGGCAGCAGAGTATTTGATACCACCACAACCATCGGCAGGAGACTCGGGGAACATCACTGGGGAAATGGCGAGCCATGGTGGGGTTGAAGACAGGAGCCACCTCCGGTGTGTTGTGGCTGGCCAACCTGGGCACCCCGTTGATAGTCTCCAAGTCCAGGACGGAGCAGAGAATAATGGGCTTGTGCAAGTGCCCAAAATAACCCCATCGGCAGATTTTGCGGTGGGTTGTCTGTTCAACGGTTTGGAGCTGTAGGGAGGCTCTGCAATGCAGAATACCCCAACTGCCCTCCTCGGCACCCTGCACAAACGAGCATGCAGTTGGTTCGGCAGCATCGGTTGTCTATCAAGCAGCTCTGATTGCTCGGAAGATCCTTCTTGCTGAGACATCCACTGAGCCAACGGGGTAACCGGGCTGACTGATCATCATCGAACTCGATAGTTTCAAGAAGCGATAGAAGACATGACATGCCATTTCCGACCCATGGGGAAATTGTCTCCGTTAATTCTCCCCTCCTCACCCGAACATCCCTCAACTCGGTACAACATCCGGAATCCTCATCATTCCCCGCCACCCCATCAACCCCTCCAACTCCTCCACCACCTCCTCAAAATCAGGCCTCTCCCCAACCTCCTCCCCCACACACCTCCCTGCCAACGCCCTCAACCCCCTCTCCACATCCCCTTCCCCCTCCTCCTCACCCCCTTCTCTGTTGATCAACCCCAAAACAAACTCCATAACCCTCCCAAAGGCAAGAACCTCAACCCTCTCAATCCCTTCCTCGTTCTCCTTCGCAGCGGAGCTGGCCCGGTAGATAGTCGCCGCTGCAAAGTCCCGGAGGACGGCGTGCTGTAGTTCGGCGCTGGCGAGGATGCTGGCGGGGGAGAGGTTGCCGTGGGCGATGCCGCGGGAGTGGAGGTGGTGGAGGCAGCTGGCGAGGCATGTGAGGATGGAGAGGGCGCGGGGGGTGTCGAGGGGGATGGCGGGGGTGTTGTCGTCTTGGGGGTGGGAGGAGGATGTGAGCGCTTGGGAGGGAGGAGCTGATGAGGGTTGCTGTTGGGGTGCTGGGAGGTGGTTAAGATGAGTGTAGTCCTCGGTGAGGGTTTGCGTGACTAGACCGCCGTGGTAGGCGTCTTCCGTCTCGTCTGGATGGCCCTGGACGCGACCGAGAATGGTGATCAGGCTCTCGTGGGCGCCGGCGGCGAGCCAGGCGGCGAGTTCGTCGGCGGGGTGGCCGTCGTCGGTGGGGCGTGAGCCGTGGAAGAGTTTAATGGAGACTTCCTCAGCATAATCGGGGGATTGTTTCCAGAGGCCGGGCGAGGTTGTGGCAAATTTGTCCTGGCTTTCGTCGTTGCCTTCACCGAGCATCTGCTGGATTTCGAGGTCGGACCAGTGGATATTGGCCATGAACCGCCGCGCTGAGACACCGTTGGCAATTGGGGAAGCGCACGGGTTGCTAGCGAAGGATAGAGATGCGAGCTCTGGGAGGGTGAAGACCCAGGAAGCGAGCGTCTCCAGGCAGTTGGAGCTCAGCCTGAGAACCTGAAGCTTCTTGCACTGGGCCATCTCGGCGGGAAGTTCCCGGAGCTGGTTGCCGGCCACCAGAAGCTGTTGAAGCTGCTCACAGCGGCCAATGTCAGATGGAAGGAAAGTAAGAAGGTTGTTGGTGAGGACAAGACAACGGAGGTTTCGTGGGAGGGCATCCCGGGGAGTCTCCTCCATGCCATTGTTGCGGAACGCCACTGTTTCCAGGTTGAGGCATGATGCCAGCTCTTTGGGGAAGACTTTGAAGTTGCAATCCGAAAATAACGCTGTCCTCAGCTTGGGCAAGGCAGAACCCAGGTTCGAAGGGAGAGATGATAGCCCCGTCCCAGATAGGTCAAGCAGCTCAAGGGTCTCGCCGAGCTCGAGGATCTGTTGAGGAAAGCTGTCAAGGGGACATATGAGTTTGAGCTGTGTAAGTCCGGCTTCCTTGTAGCCGCCGCTCAGGAGTGTTTCGAGGTGATGCATGTTGTCCTATGCTCAGTGGAAAGATGGGAATCGAGGTTGCCAAACCTGAGGGAGGGATGTGTGAGACGAAGATGGCCGTGGAAGTTGACTGGGTTCGAGAAGGGTCTCCAGCGGGTCTCGACTTTTGGGTTGAAGACAGCAAGGAAGTGCCCACACCAACTCTGCAGCAGCATGGTTCATGGGGAAGTATTGTACTTCTTTTTTCTCATTTCTTGTAAAAACAAGGTAGTAAATTGGCCAAAACGCTGACACCCTATTGCTATCACAATTGGCATTGATTGAGAGAAAGATGCAGGCGCTCCAGCACATGGAATTCTTCGAGTTCAAATTCTTGAATGGGGATCTGGATTTGAATGAATGTGGATCCTTACAGTGCCAAGAGTGCCAAGATCAAGTGGACCTCGAGTGGTGGCCTGTGCCCGTTCGCGAGCCTCAACACCAGCTCCTTCTGCAACCGATCATCACCATCTCCTCTCGGCTTGATTTCAGCCATCGAATCGCCGTGCGCCATCTTGTTTTCCAGGAACTTATATTCTGGATTGTTCTGCATTATCACAGCTTGCGCCCCCGATATCCGTCGCAGAGGACTCCGCGACCATGTCAACCGAGTCGCGAAAGCGACCAGCCGAAACCGATGACGATGGCTCCCACGCCAAGCGCCTACGAACCGAGTCCTCCCACATCATACTTTCTCTCGGGCAGCTGGGGGCATCTCAGTTTGCCTCAGCGGCAGCAACTACCGATGACTTGGCAAATAAAGGCCTGAAGCGCGGCATTGCGCTCGCGCTGCAGAAGGTCGGCTTCGAGAGCGCAACACCCGACGCCATGGAGAGTTTCGCGGCCATGGCAGAGGCCTGTACGTACCTTTAGAAGACCACACTTTACTGCACGATTCTAACAGCAGCCGCAGACATTTCATCGCTCGTCGAAACCGTCAAGCGACACTCGAATGCCGCGAGACGCTCCTACCCAGTGCCAAGGGACTTCGAGCAGAGCCTCAAGCGCTTCAACCTGACCACGTCACTACTCCAACCACACAAGAAGCCGCCAATTCCTAGATCAAAACGCCTGCCCACGTGGGAGCCTCTCCCACCGAACGACCCCCTCGACGCAGACCTGCCGATTCTCGGAGACGAGCTGGACGGCGCCCCAGAGAAAGCGACCAAGGAGTACATACCGAGTTCATTCCCCGCCTTTCCCAGCATACACACATACCGATACACTCCCGAAAGCGTTGACGCAGTCACCGTGTCAGACGACTGGGGCGCATTCAATCCCGATTCCCAGACACTCGACGGGTCGCAAACCCAACCGCAACAACCCCAGCGGCCACTGGCGCCAGATGAGATTCCGCATGGCGACCCGAAGAAGATGCGGGAGGCGGCCGCGAAGGAGGCAAAGGCAGGAGAGGGAGCCCTGAGGCGTCTGATGCGAGCCTCCAAGATTGCCAAGCAAAAGGAGGTTTGGTCGTCGGCACAACGGCAGCCGGCACGGCGGGACAGGTATAACTTGTGGGAGGCTGCCATGCGGGAGCTTATCGAGGACGACACCAGATCCAAGGGCAAGGAGTTTGCGCCAACATTGATTGGGGACAAAGGGCGGTTTGAGATCGCAGATCATAGCATGATTGTCAACACTGAGAAGGGCAGTTATCGGCAGGATGTGCCGAGGGCTGGGGCCAGGAAGGCTGCAGCTGCTCATGGTGCTGCTGGGAAGGGTTGACGAGGAATTGGTCTGAAAGAACGGGTTGGAGAGACTGAGCTGGAGACGAAGATGAGGCTTTGCATTTTCAGAAGCTCTTCATGTATGAGTACAACCACAGCGCATGGCTTGGAGTTGGGGAGAGTGCATTAGGAATTACGAGATACCCGCATAGTTGGTGATGAGAATTGAGTTCTGTGCTCACGTATTGCTCAGTCTCTTGCTATTGTTCTTGCTGCCCATCTGACCATTCTGTCTCATTCCTGTTCATCACCGAGTTACTTATCGGTTACCGTGCCCATTGTTGTTCTGTTATCGTGCCTATTGTTGTTCTGTTATCGTGGGGCCCCGATAGGCAAGCAGGTGAGGCTTGCGGCTGCAGGTCTAGGCGGTCAGCGGGTCAGCTGCCGCCTCAATTCTGCCACTGGCAGCCCGTCTCCACTCGCCCGCTAACCCCACTGCGGACCCTATTCCCGCCGCACAAAAATTTCGGAAATCAACAGCTTCCGCAGCCGCCCCGATTTCTGTTGACCCCGACGAAACGAGGCACCGCCAAAAAGCTCACCATTCTTCCATCGATCTTCGAATCCCAGGAAGGACGTCAAGATGGCTGAGCAACTCATCCTCAAGGGCACCCTCGAGGGCCACGTAAGTTCTCCCTGCTGCCCTCAATTCCAGCGACCGCAGTCGCGCATCGACCGACTGTGTGCACGCTTGGAGCTTTCCGCGCACGACTGGAGCTGACGATGTGTTTTCACAGAATGGCTGGGTCACTAGCCTGGCCACGTCGATGGAGAAGTACGAACACACCGAATTGAACCGTGCCGACCTCGAGAACTCGCGCTCACCATGAAATAGCCCCAACATGCTCCTGTCGGCCAGCAGGGACAAGACCCTCATCATC
The DNA here is from genome assembly GCA_027569505.1 of Chloridium humicola. NCBI lineage: Eukaryota > Fungi > Ascomycota > Sordariomycetes > Chaetosphaeriales > Chaetosphaeriaceae > Chloridium > Chloridium humicola. Next base: position 162,780 of record JAPDFF010000044.1, on the reverse strand, counting down.
TGGAACCTCACCCGCGATGAGACCCAGTACGGCTACCCCAAGCGGTCGCTCCACGGCCACTCCCACATCGTCTCCGACTGCGTACGTCCGACCGACCGAAAAACTGGAATCTCGCGGGGGGCGTGGTTTGCTGATTGGCATGGCAGGTGATCTCGTCGGATGGCGCCTACGCTCTGTCCGCTTCCTGGGACAAGACCCTCCGCCTCTGGGAGCTCTCCACTGGCACCACCACCCGCCGCTTCGTCGGCCACACCAACGACGTTCTGTCCGTCTCCTTCTCGGCCGACAACCGCCAGATCGTCTCCGGTTCGCGCGACAAGTCCATCAAGCTGTGGAACACCCTTGGTGACTGCAAGTTCACCATCACCGACAAGGGCCACACTGAGTGGGTTTCGTGCGTCCGCTTCTCGCCCAACCCCCAGAACCCCGTGATTGTCTCCGCCGGCTGGGACAAGCTCGTCAAGGTACGTCTCCTTTTACTTTGGGGAGAACTGCCTGTCGCTATGATGTTTTGCAACCTTAAAGTATTTGCTACTTCAGAGCCCGCAAGGGCCATGAGACAAACTATTTCACCAATGCACTGAGCGACACCAAAACATGGCAGTTCTTGGATTTTTCTGCTTGGAATCCAGCGCTGACTTGCCAACCAGGTTTGGGAGCTCTCGTCCTGCAAGCTGCAGACCGACCACATCGGCCACACCGGCTACATCAACACCGTCACCATCTCCCCCGATGGCTCCCTCTGCGCTTCCGGCGGCAAGGACGGTACCACGATGCTGTGGGATCTTAACGAGAGCAAGCACCTGTACTCGCTCAACGCCAACGACGAGATCCACGCTCTCGTCTTCTCCCCCAACCGCTACTGGCTGTGCGCTGCCACCGCCAGCAGCATCATCATCTTCGACCTCGAGAAGAAGAGCAAGGTCGACGAGCTCAAGCCCGAGTTCCAGAACGTCGGCAAGAAGAGCCGCGAGCCCGAGTGCGTGTCCCTTGCGTGGTCCGCCGACGGCCAGACCCTCTTCGCTGGCTACACCGACAACATCATCCGCGCCTGGGGTGTCATGTCGAGGGCGTAAGTCGGTGCGTCGGAGTCGGGGCCGGGGGAGGTTGAGTGATGGGAGGGGGTTTGCATCGCGCTGCGTGAGAAGCCGGGCGCGTGTGTCGCGCCAGACTTCTTTCGACGGATTCCATGGTGGAGGCGTACATCGGACTGCTTGCTCGCTTTTGGTCTCTTTCATGGACGGGAAATGAAAGACGGGGAGCTAGGAAAATGCATCTTGTCATGGCAGCCCTTGCGGCGGATAATCTCTGCCGCTAGATGGCAGATGGATCAATGCAACCCCATGAACCAAATGTTTCGCATTCAATGGCTGTGTCTGCTGCCTGTGGTTTGTGTGCCTGCGTCTTGTCCATTGCGAGCGTTTCGAGTCTTCACGAAACCCCTGCTCAGCGGCTATGCAAGCTGTCGCTGTTCGTCTTTGCATCGACAACTGGGGCTCTGCATAGTCTGCCTTGAGGCAGGCTCTCCTCCTCCTCTCCTTCTCATGATCGCCCCAGGATCTTGACGTATTATGCGCTAATCTTCGTGTTCCCAGTATTTTTTTTTCTTTTTCCTCTTGTTCTCCTTTCTCTTGTTCTCCTATCTTTCGAATGGAGGTAGAAACTCTTCACCTCTGCCATCACTGCTCTGAGGTTCTCAGATTCCAGGAGCAAATCGGCAACGACGCCATCGTTTGGCTTCCTTCACCACCTATGGGCACCTTGCTGTGTCAAGCGATACTTGCGGCCTTTGGCGAAGCATCAACACAGGCCTGTTATTCAGATTTATGGTGCAAGGCGGTGGCCATCCAGGCGATGCGTGGCCTCTACTGTTGGTCATTCTGCTCCGATCAGGAGTGACTTGGACTTTGGCGAAAGTCTTTCTCAGCCACGGTGATTCTCCGCGTTCAACAGGCTACACATTTACAATCGCAGCACGCAGAGAAGGGGGGGCAGCTATCGGGCCAACATCCACCCCCGGCAGAGATGAGGAACTTGTTCAATCAACAACCACAGCTCCCCCATGCTGCCTCAACACCAATACGTCAACTTGATTCAGCCGGTTGGACGTCTTCCGCACCAATCTTCAAGCACAGCACATCCCTTCTCCGGCCCTGGTATACAGAATGTCATTCGGATCCCACTGGCACCCATGCAGCGTGCAAGCCGATCCCGTTCACCCCATCGCGGCTGATCACAACAGGCCTGGACCGGACGTCACCCCGACTCGTCACCTTTTCTTCACACCCAAAGGGCGAGGTTGAGTACACCACCCTCAGTCAATGCTGGGGCTCTCAACTCCCTCTCCGCACTACAAAAGCCACGTTGGCCGAGTTCAGTACCGCAATTCCTCTGGACAGACTGCCAAAGTCGTTCTCTGAGGCGATACAAATCACTCGCGCATTGGGGATTCCACACATCTGGATTGATGCTCTCTGTATCGTACAGGATGACAAGGCGGAGTGGGAGAGAGAGGCCGCAAGGATGAATAGCGTCTACGGCGGCAGCCGGCTGACCATCGCGGCTGCGCAGTCGGCGGATAGTTCGGGAGGGTGTTTCGGGTCTGAGGAATATCTGTACAGGACTGGGGAGGCGCTTTTCCGGGCTATTGTTCCAAGCAGAGGAGCGAGCCACACCACCAGGGACAACAACCCCTCCGACTCCCCCGATCAAGAACACCCCGAACATCTCCTCATCCGCATCTACCGCGACGACATTCGCCACAGCTCCGCCGCACGCAACAGCCTCCTCAGCGTCCGCGGCTGGACCCTTCAAGAGCAGCTTCTTTCACCCGCATCGCGTGGTGCATGCGGCCCGAAGCTCACTGGGGCTGCCGCGGACGCTACCGGATCGAGAACGGGCTGGAGTTTGCGCCGCGGGAGACGCTCGGGTCGAACCTCGCGTGGGCGTGGGAGGAGCCATCGCCCTGGGCATCGCCAGAAGTGCCACTGCCAGCAGAACCAGCAATGACACGCGCCTGGCACCTCATCGCGGAGGACTACTCATCCCGGAGATTCACTTTCCCAAGCGATCGGCTTGCCGCGCGGGCAGGTATCACGCGGTACGTGGCGGACCGTATGGTCCACTCCGCGGGTCGGCCGATGCTGGGGCTGTTGGAGCGCAGCTTCTGCCGAGACTTGGCCTGGATTCGGACCACGGCGGAGCCGGACCCGACATTTGCGGCAATCGCAGAACAGGCGCCGTCGTGGAGCTGGCTTGCGAGTCGAGGAAGGGTGAGGTATGATATATGGGAGTGGGAAGCGAGGCCGGAGTGGGCGAGGGAGGAGGAGGAGGTGGGGGTGAGGTTGTTGGGGTGGTGAGTACTTCTTGTTGGAGAACGGATGCTGGGTTGGAATGTTGCTGACAGTGAAGGCAAGGGATATCCAGTGGACTGGCACGCCGTACATATCGGGTGTCACGTCGGGTTATGCCTGCGTTGAGGGGCCAGTCCGGCAGATCGAGATTGCTCCCTCTGCTATGGGAGGCAACAACTTCAACCCTCCCTATTGGCGTGTTTTCGGCGAGGACGGAAAAGAAACAGAGCTGGACGGGAAGAGCCGGCTTCCATGGCGGACTTGCGGCCGATTCGATGCCCAGACAGCGGACGAGGATATCACTGGAACCTATCTATGCTTGCTCCTCCGTCAAGGTTGGTTGAACTGCCAGAATTGGTATGCCAGAAGGAGAGCGGTCAGAGACACGAGGAGATATTTCTCATTTTGGGGCCGGCTGAGCCCGAGGGTTGTGGGAAGTATCGACGTCTTGGACTGAGGAAGATTGATGGAGATAAGATCGTTTGACCTTGAGCAGAAGAGGACATTACAACTGGTATAAAGCGCTTGATGAGTACAATTCAACGAACCCAGAAGAGGCAGACCAGAGACGAGTCCGGAATGGGTCTGGGTGGCGTGATTGGCGGACTTGCCAACAGATTTCAGCCATATCTCCCGAGACCAGGAGACTGATCAATCTCGACTCTCTTGAGCGTGAGCGGCCCAGAACTGACCTGTTACACTTGTACATGTCCGATCACTCCTCGCTGGTGGTCCATTGCCCTTTAACAAAGCAACATTCACTCATCATGCCGCTCGTCGCTTTTGACAACGACCTTCCCAAGCTGGTTTAACTCTCCAAACAAACAAATCAAGCGCGTCAACAACTTTCTTACGGAGCATCTCAACGCGTTCAAGACTGCCAGGAACGCTCTCGGAGAATTGGTCCCAAAGCCACTGCACTCCCTGGCCAGGAATTGGAAAAGGAGGGAGCATGGGCATATCTACTGAGCCGGATCTCCGGCCGGCGATGGATCGATGGTGTCACGGGACTCGGAAAGGGCGAGCAGGGCCGCATCTCGGTCAACAAGTCGCTGGGCAAGGTCTTCTCTAAGGGCTATCTTGCCGAGAACGACACTGAGGCGGTCGCCTCAGGAGTTCAGCCCCATCTCGAGGCGATTCTGGCTGCTCCGCTGGCAGAGACTGAGGCATACAAGTCTTTGCTCCAAGGCTTCCTTGATCGCTTGGATGAATTCGGCAAACTCCCCCTCCGGGTCGCCCACTACGACCTCAATGATGTCAACGTTCTCATCGACGAGTCTTGCAACGTTACTGGTCTGATGGACTGGGAGTTGTCTATCCCCCCACCATTTGGTCCACATCCACACCCTTGCCGGCGAGTTCACGGGCGGGGAGTTCTGGATGCCTCCTGAGTTCGAGATGGCTGAGAAGGCGTTTTGGAAGGAGTTGTTCGATGGAATGCCAGCAGACACTCGTGCCGTGCTGGAGGGCAAGATGGATCTTGTTCAGGATACTGTCATTCTTGGAACCCTCTTGGATGCGTTCTTCTGGGATCACGAGCTCAAGGAGGTTGGCTGCGCCTGGATTATTTTGAAGGCACTCCCAGAGTTTATTACTTACCGGATGCCGGCTGCAAGGGGCGGTGACCAACCGTATAAAGATTAGAGACTAGTTGACGTCGACGTGGAATGAGCTGGTTTGAGAGGTGGAGTGATGTCTTCGCGAGTGCCACAAGTCCAGATAATTTAAACTTATTTACCTCCGAGTCTCAACCTTGGAGACCATCACAGTCCAAGTCCTACAGACTACCATGCTCAGTATTGTGGGTAGCGGCCTGTGCTGTCCAGGCCTGAGCGAAGAACTTGCGGGTTGGTATCCCCTCCTCTTTCTTGTCTTTTGTTTCGCCCGTTCACATTCTGTTCTGCATTTTGTTGCATCGTCGTGCCAGACACGCCCAGCACTTGCACCTCCTAAACTGCCGCAATGCCTTTGCTGTCCTGCAGAACGATCGCAGGGAGACTCGGTTACCACTCGCTTCGCAGCCTTCGCGGTCCTGCTGTCCTGGAATGCCGTCATTTCTCCGTGTCCTTCAAGAAACACAAAACTTCCAATGCCTCGACCGTTTGCCCCAAGATCAGGCCAGCCATTCCTCTATACACGGTCGCCCTGATGGAAGCATCCCCTCTACCTCGTCCCCTTGCTGGGAGCTCGGTCAGCGCCTTGCTCGATAACCTCTATATCCAACCAGACCGCCTCGCTGGTCGTGTCCCACAGTTACCAGCCGGCCTTGCACAGCAGATAACCCATACTTACGACAAAGTGGACACTATGGCGACCGACTTTGCAGCTTTTGCCCTGAAGCGCATCTCATCAATTGGCAGCAGCGGGGCTATATCGACGAGTGTAGCACCACTCTCGCTCACGGAGCACTTCCACTTTTGTCGCGCCTTCTACCGAGTCGAGTTGTACCACACTCTCTTTGGGAAGGGCCCGCTCGTTGAGGAAGATGCGAACCGCTGGTTTTTCTCGAGGCACCCCCCCTGGGAGAACGAGCAGCTTGCTTGCGTCTACGAGTACCTGGGGACAAGGCTTGATCAAGTTTTGTGGGATTATCTTAAGAGAAGAGCTCATTTGGCACCTCTAAGACTGCAGCGAAGCTGACGCCGCCTTCCAGCATTGGCCGAAAGTCACATCGACGAGGATGAGGTCCACCAACAGGACAAGATCGAGGATTGGGAACTGAGGCCTACTTGGGTGTGTTGCCTGAAGTCTTATAAAGCCCCTGCTTTGCGCTCAGACAACTAACACCTTGGACTGTAGCTATCTCGAGGTGTCGAGTTCATATATGACTTGAGCAACGCCCCCTCTCCCGCGGCAAAGCGGAGCATCTTGGCCGCTGGCATCGACGCCCCTTTCTGCGAAGAAGGTAGTGAAGTCTGGCTTGAGCTATCTGACATGCTGGTCGAGGTTTATGGCGACGATGAGTATTTTGACCAGAGGTGCGAGTCGGTAGCCCAACATCAGTCTGGCCAGCCTAACCACGAGGATCTTGACTTGGGCCCATACCAGGCGTAGCGCACTGAAAACGGAAGGTTGTGTGATGGACTCGTTCTTGCTCAGGGACTATTGGCTTCGTGGCTGCGCCTACGTGTTTTGGGATAGTGACCGGGTGCAGAAAATTGGGGATTTAGAAAGGAGAATGTGATACACCACTGAAGGGATGGTCGACGAAGACTGTGGCTTGAAGGTAATGGGGACAGAATTACGAATATATAATCCATTCTAAACAATCTTCAGTAAAGAACACATGTCATTCATGGTAACGGATCCCAAGCGAGGATCAAAAACTGCATCCTCAATGTTAAAGTATAATTTCTACTTTCTTTTAATTTCTTCTTCAATTTCCTTGTAGTTTATCTTACTCCTTTTTCTTTCTCTTTTTTCTCCCATTTGTTTCCCTTTTCTCTCTCCCCTTTCTCCCACCTTTCCCTCCTCTTTTCCCCCTCTCTTTTCCCTCTCTTTTTTCTGGAAGAGGAAGAAAAGAGCAGGAAAAACGAGAGCAAGAGACAAAGAGAATTTATTGATTTTATACTACCCGAAGGTCTTGCAAGATCGCCATTACAAAAGACGTAGCAGTAGTCTAAGGGCAATGCTAGGCACTTTTGAGAATGGAGTTGAAATAGGGGCAAGAGTTAAATGTCAACATCGAACAGAACCGACACTCCCACAATTTCCACAATGTTCAAGTTGTAACTGACAAAAGTGAGGGCAAGTGACGTGTTAAACCCGCTCGCCTGGCATAACGCCTCTCATCACCCGCCACCGAGTCTCAACCAAAACTACGTTCATACGGATGATGGACAAAAAAAGAGTTGAACAGTTACATGGTCTCATCTCGCTCCCCCTTCCTTTCTAACCCCTTCAAATTGTCCGCACCTGCCCGCCTATGCCTTGGCATCCCACGGACAAGGATACGTCCCGACCCAATCCGCAACCTCACTCCTGAGCTGCACAATCTCGGTCTCGGTCTCGCCGTTCCCCAGGTACTCCAAGAAAGTCTTCAACCGCCCCGCCGTCTTCGCCTCGCCCTTCTCCTCGGCCGCCTTGCGCGCCGCCTTGTCCACGCGCACCGCAATGGTCACGGCGCGATCGACGATATCCGCCACGCGCTCAAAGTCGTCCTCGCTGAAGCCGCGGGTGGTCATGGCGGGGGTGCCCATGCGCAGGCCCCCGGGGGTGAGGGCGGACTTGTCGCCGGGGACGGTGTTCTTGTTGGCAGCGACGCCGACGAGCTCCAGGACGCGCTCGACGCGCGCGCCGTCGACGCCCTGCGGCTTGAGGTCGGCCAGGACAAGGTGGTTGTCGGTGCCGCCCGAGACGAGGCGGTAGCCGAGACCGCCCTTCTCCTTGGGCTCGCCGAGGCGGCGGGCGAGGGCCTTGGCGTTGGAGAGGACCTGGGATTGGTAGGTGCGGAATTCGGGGGTCTGGGCCTGCTTCAGCGCAACGGAAAGGGCGGCGATGGTGTGGTTGTGCGGGCCGCCCTGGTGGCCGGGGAAGACGGAGGCGTTGATGGGGTTCTCGAGGTTGTAGAGCTCTTCGGCACCCGTCTTGGCGTTGGTGCGACGCACGCCGCGACGGTAGAAAATGAGGGCGCCGCGCGGGCCGCGGAGCGACTTGTGGGAGGTGGTGGTGACAATGTCAGCGTAGGCAAAAGGCCCGGGAAGGACCTTGGCGGCGACCATCCCCGAGATGTGCGCCATGTCGGCGAGCAGGTAGGCGTTCACCTTGTTGCAGATGTCACGCATGCGGGCGTAATCGATCAGCCGGCTGTAGGCGGAGGCACCAGCCACGATAATCTTGGGGCGATACGTAATGGCGAGCTCCTCAAGCTTGTCGTAATCGATGAGGCCGGTGGACTCGTCGAGGCGGTACGGAAGCGTCTCGAAGTACTTGGAGATGAACGAGATCTTCTTGGTCGGCGTCTGGTAACCGTGGGACAGGTGGCCGCCGTGCGGAAGGTCAAGGCCCATCAGGCGGTCATGCGTGTTCATAAGAGCGGAGTAGACATAGAGGTTGGCGGGCGCGCCGGAAAGGGCTGAAGTTGTCAGTAACCCGGGGGCTGCCAGGGGCTTCAGCCGGACACCTACCCTGAACGTTGACACCCCACTCCCTTGAGTCGAGGCCAAACGTCTCTAATGCCCGTTGCTGGCATAGCCGCTCGGAAACATCAATAAACTCGTTGCCGCCGTAGTATCTTGCGCCCGGGTACCCCTCGGAGTATTTGTCTGCACCAGTCAGCCCTACCCCGGCACCTCGGTTCGTGTAAACGCACTCTGCATGGGGCTTCCTAGGGCATCGAGCACGGCCTGGGAGGTGAAGTTCTCGGAGGGGATCAGGTTGATAAACTGCTTTTGCCTGAGTTTCTCCTGTTCGCCGGGCCGTCAGTACTGTCCCGTCTGTGCCATGGCTCGTGGACAACCAACCTTCTCAATAACCTCGTACATGATTGGATCGGCCTGCTGGAGGTGAGCGGCGAGCAGCTGTTCAAAACGCCATTGTCAGCCGCTTATCTTCACCCATGTTTAACCGGAGCAGAGGCGATCGCCGGCGACAGGACGCACCTTCTGCTGGGTCTCGTTGCTCAACGAGCCAACCGACCTCCTGGCAGTGTTCGGCCCTGGAAGCCATTGCCTCTGCGCTGATGATCTCTGGAGACGGGCGGCGGAAAAGGTGGAGGCGGTAATGGAAGGCGTCGACGAGGCCGGTGCTGCGCGGAGGACATGCGCACCACGCACAGCGGTGCTCCGCAGCGTCGAGGGAACCGAGGCCGACATGGCGGGCTGTTGTTGATCACACTTGAGTCAGCGAGGGGTCAGATATTGGATGATGATCCGATCGGGGCAGAGAGAGAATTACCAATTGAGGCTTCACCGTTTCTTGGGCGTGTCTGTCGACGGCGCTGCTGCCAAGATTCCGTCACTCAGGTCGGAGACGGCAAATGCAGGATGATGCTCTGTTGCGGCGTGGTTGCAGGCGGTCGAACAGGTCATTGGCGGTTGACAATTGACGATTGGCGGGTGGCCTCGGACTGACGCCCTTGTCGTCGGCTCAATGACTGTGGGGTCGGCTAGCTCGGCGCTCGGGGAAGCTCAAGCAAGAAACCGGGGGGAGGAGCACGCACGGACCATCAGCCACAGGCTGCCATATCAACCCCAACAATTTTGATCCACTTCCACTTTCTCCTCTTTTCTTCTTCAATCAACTATCTTGGGGATGATGAGCACGCTTCCAAACGGCAGATGCATGGTCCTCCGCCGGTCACACGGCCGGGGGACAAGCTGACATGTCCTGGCACAACCTCACCACTCTTGAGGGACAATTTGAACACTCTGACCCAACTGTTGATGCACGGCGGAGCAGCCTGTCTTCCATGTTTTCTCGTCTCTCTCTCGTGCTTCGTAGATAAGCAGCTCGCAGTTTATTACGTGATGTTGGAATACAGGACAAAGCAATGGCGCTGTTCAGTTCTGCTACTTGAAGGACCTCAAACATCGCTTTCTCCTCGTCGCCAATTGAGAGCTCAATCTTGGCTCCCCTCTGCTCCCTTCCATCAGCACACTCGCACGACAAGCCACCAATTGCATCAGACCCGCAAACCCATTGATTCCGTTTTTCAATGCCATACATGCAAGCCAGAACGTCTCGATGTCTGTCGAGAGACCGCGACGCTGCCGCTAAAAGAGAGCGCGCGTACCGCCAGAAGGGCCGAGGCCGCGTGCAGGAGCCGAGAGGTGTGATGTAGAGAGAAAGCGTGCCCAGAAAGAAGCCCAACCCATTACTCCGAATGCAAGGCCGCCGAGAAATCCACGTTGTCCATTTCACTTCGTCCCTGATGAAATCTACTTGGACTCCTCCTCGACCTCGCCCATCAGCGCGTTCCGCTTCGCCGCCTGCCTCTCGAGCTTGCGCTCGCGAGCAGCCTTGGTCCGCGCCCGCTTGGCGTCCATCTCCTCCTTGATCTGCCTCTCGCGAGCCTTCTCCGCCTTGGCACGGTGAATCTGCAAGACTTGTCAGCATCCGGGCATGCTGACAGGTTGTGTTTGTGATTGTCGGGGGCAAACGTACGTGCTCAACGAGCGCACGCTTGTGCTTGAAGGTGTTACCCTTGGCGAGGTGGTACAGCTCGTGGTAGAGGTGCTTGTCGATCTTGCCGCTGGCACGGTACTTGACGAGCAGACGGCGGAGGACACGCTGGCGGCGCATCCAGAGAACCTGCCTGTACGGGGGTCAGCAGCCGTCCCTTCCCATCTCCCTCCTCCATCAATCCCCCCATGCTCTTTGGCAGGTCGATGTCGGAGCTCGGATTCGTGGTGGTACGTACTCGGGCATACGGGCGTCGGCGGTACCCTTGCGCTTACCGAAGCCACGGTGGCGGCCGATGCGGCGGGCAAGGTTCAGCTCACGCGCGCGCGAGCGCGAGTGCATGGTGACGGGCTTCTTGATGATGAGGCCATCGGCGACGAGCTTGCGGATCGTCTGGCGGGAGTTGGCGTTGGAGATCTCGGACACCTCGTTGGGGTCGAGCCAGATCTTGCGCTGGCCGCAGCCCAGCACGGACGAAGCCAGCCGCTTCTGGGTCCTCAGGTTAACCCTACAGCCGGGCAACAGTCAGCATTCCGGCCTGATTTCGACAATTGATGATGCGTGGTGATGTCGGAAGGTCGGCGGCGACGGAGGTGAATGTCGTGGAAAAGTCGTCATGCATTGGCATTGTTTCGTCGGTGCATCTCGGGTTTGTCGTTTTGACGCGATTCCAACTCGAAATCCATCCCGAAAAATCCTCCTCTGGTGCTCAATCGACGGGGCGGTGCTCGGGATACTCACATCTTGACTGATTTCTGCTGGAGATGGTTAGTAGTCGAGGTTGACGATGGTTGGGATTTCCGCTGGCTGAGGGGAAGTTCGCCGTCAGAATTTCTCGAGCACCAGTTTGTGGGTTTCCCCAGTGGGGCCCACCGCTGATGGCGATTGGCGAGGGCTCGTCAGGGTCACGCGCCCTCGCACGTGCCCCGTCTCAAATTCGCGATGCCATGGAACAAGAAGCCCCACCCAGTATTCTTGGCATCAACACAACTCCATGGCAACAAAAGTCAACAGACAAATGCCGATTGAAATGGGTGCTGGCAGAGAGAAGAGGCAGCTTAGATGTGACCCAACAAGAGCAGATTTCCTTGCTGTTCTCATGTTCTTATGTCACCAGCTTTAACATTTGACGAAAACAATCCGAGCTGTTTTCTGTTGCAAGCGCAAGGACAAGCCTCCGAATCATGAAATCTCGCCCTCCTTTAAAAGCCTGATCGCTTCAGGTTGCCAGGTTGCAATTGCCATCGCTTCTATTGAGAAGTTTCCGAAATAGCATTATCGCATTCTAACAACAGCTTTAGTTAACATCTATACAGGCCTCATCCCACTTTTTCTCCGTCCGCCAAGTCCATCTAATCATCTCATCCTTCTCTGAGCTGTCCCTTGAATCCTTGATCGCGCATCCCTGGACCCTCGCGTTAGACGCTGGGAACATCGCTCCTCCGACAATCATCACCAATGCTGCCAGGAATACCCGTGTCTCCTTGAAAAAAAGTTCAGTAGGCGCAGAGACAACGTTTACTCGGTGGACGCCTCCTCCCCAACTTGTTGAACCTTCTCGCGAATCCTTCTCTTCGCACCATCGCGGCCGAGGTGAGCACTCGGATGGATGACGCAAAACACGCCAATGGCAATGAGCATGGGCACCGACTCAAAGACCCAAAACAGCCACTCATGCTGGAAGGCGTATCCCTCGACGCCCTCAGAAAACTCGGCGATGCGGTAGATGCAGCGGATCTACAGTATTTCGACGCCGCGTCAGCACGCTCACGTTCTTTCTCAAGGCTCCAGATGAACAGTTGGGTAGAGGAGAAGACATACCATGATCAGGATAGACGAAACATAGACCGCGACGGCAACACGCTGCCATCCCGCGGGGGCATCCACAGCTGCTAGTCCCCTTTTCTCGGCAAGATAGTGAAACCGCGAGAAAATGCACATGAAAAAGGCGAAAGCAACGGCCTGCAGCCCCAACCCAGCAATCAGGATGTAGACGCCGATGTCAGCGGTGCGGCCCACCCATTCCGTTGAGCTCGCAACACCAGATCCGCTGGCTTGGACGAGAGCCGAGATCACGTCGAGGATGACAAAGATGCGCGTGATGAGGCGGCCGTGTACACCAAAGACTCGATGACCGGTCCTCCCGTGATCGAGAACGGCTCGAATCAGCCGGCCGATGAGGAGGTAGTTTCCAGCTGCGACAAGGACGGGCGCGATCACGATGAGCGAGACTGAGGTAGCGTACGGGGCCTGTTTGTCTTCTTAGCTGAGAAGTCCCCGAAGTTTTAACTTGTAAAGAAAGGGACCGAGTCTTACAACCGCAGCCGGCTTCTTGATGGAATAACACCGGAGACCATACCCGCCGACTTCAATGGCGGCGCCAAGCACAACACAGGTAAAGAACCAGGCGCGATACTTGATGACTGTCAGGTAGAAGATGGCGATGAAGATGATGCCGTAGAGAACGCTGCCGAGGACTGCAAGCGGGAAGGATGGATTGTACATCCAGATCGATTCCGGTTCGTCTGCCATCTTGTTCTTGAAGCTTGCTCGAGCGGAACTAAGGCGAGTGGAAGTGAGAACGGTACAGAACCGAGACGGTGATCACGGTAAAGAAATCAGTCGAAGTCTACAAAGTCTTCAAGTTCGAGCTCTGTGTAGTGCATGTTGTCTGTTTCGTCGACTTTTGCAGCAAAGCGAGCATATAAACATGTCGTCGACATCTTGCAACCCCGTGAGGTACCGCGAAGGTTAGAGATTGTGGCTGAATTGTCAATGTCATCTGTCGCATTCATTCCGAGTGTCAACAATCGAGAGATGTCTTGGCTTCGGCAGTGCTTGTCCCCCTGGCCCAGGAACAAGAGACTGACTAACTCGGTACAATCTGACGCCGGATTATGGCCAAGCATTAGCCACCATACAACTTAACCAGGAGTTCTAATTTTTTGCAAGGAGGGCAGAGTTGTCGACGTCAGAACCCGAAGAATGCGAGAAGTCTTATCAGTTCAACTAAGCCACCACTTATCCACTTACACAGACAACAAATCACCGTTGGCGTTCGCTTTCTTGGCTGCATCCCCAACAATCAGCCCCATCTCATCATGGATGTTGGTGATTACGTGGGCGCGCCAAGGGAGGTGACGCGGCGAGTTTCAAGTTCTGCAATCTGCACTGTCAACCATCAGTTGCGGAGGCCGAAAACTCTGCTCACTCACCAAGGAGGACAGTCTCAAGATCGCGTTGGACGAGATGAAAGGCTGTCAAGCGTGTCAGGTTCCAAATGTCATCTGAAGAATGGAGTCCTGGATGTTCCAAAAAGAGGGGCAGGTTGGATCCGATACTAAGGTACCATGGTTGAAACCAAGCCAGAGAGGCGATATCTCTCATGGATTTTATGTCACAGATAGAGACCCATTTTCCATCCGCGTTTCTAAATGCACCTGGATCACAGTTCAAGCTCCCGAAACAAGTAGGCGGGGGTGTTCTCACCGTTCTATCTTTTCTTTAGACGAACCAGATTGTATATACTCAACAGGCGAAAGTCTGGTGGGCATGGCGAGTCTGGAGCCCAGCCGAGTAATGAAATCAGTCTTGGACAAAAAGTGGTCTTCGAGAAAACGTCGAGGAAATGAACACCAAAGAGATGACGAGTTGGAGAAAAGAAACAGAAAAAAGAAACATGGAAGATAACTCCCCAAAAAGCTCGCCGGCAACCCCCCACTGGGGGTGGCCGGCTACGAAAACCTTTGAGGGTTTTGCTGCGAAAGTTCGTCCCCCCGCGGGGGCTCGAACGCGAGACCTCGGCGAGTCTGAGGGCCCGGACAGCGGTGTCCGGGCTTGCGGTGCTCCCCCCAAACCGCTGCCACCATCCGGGGGTAGGTGTGCGTTTTCCTGGGGGAGTTACTGAGGAGTCAATCATTCAGATACATATACTGTGGTAGGGCACCTTCCCGGGTCTCCGAGGCACGACCATTCGATCTGATGTTGTGTTTGATGGCTCCCTGGTTTTGTTGAAGACCAGAAGGGGGTTTGCGCCCCTTGAACCCATCCCGAGTCTCCCACCCAACTCGGGGATAGGAATCGGGAGCTTCTTTACAGACCACGGGTAAAGACAAGATGCCATCCCAAACTGTCGTGTCGCTCTCCAAACAACTTAGTCACCTGCTGCCTGACAATATGTGATGAACTTCTAATCAACTTCATTTAGTATACGCTTTTTAAACACCACCTCCAACATCTACAATTCTACATTCCCCCATGAGACACTCCTCTAATCCGACGAAAACACATCCCCTCCCACATCCACCTTCCCCACCGCCCAAATCTCCTTCTCATCCTCCGCCTCATCATTACTCAACCCCAACCCACCGGCCCCTCCCTCCGCTTCCCTCCTCTCCCTCGCCTGCGCACCCAGCCTCAGCGCAACCCTCTTGAAGTAATCCTGCATGCTCCTCTTGACATTCGGCGACAGCTCCACGCTCCCAATCCACTTGTCAAACACCTTGCCCTCCTCGTCGGCGACGGCAAAGAGCTGCACAAACGCGGCCTCGGCCGCGAGCTTGACAGGGATGACCATGTCACGCACTGAGGCGAAGACGGGCGGCGCGAGCAGTGAGAGGTGCGGGCGGACCATGTCCAGGTTGGTGCGGGCCAGCGTGCGCACGAGGACGAGCGCCAGGCGCCGCGAGTCGGTGGGCCCGCCGGGCGGGATGATCTTGGAGAGGGTCGTGAAGATGGGCTTGGTGGCTTCGAAGGCTTTGGGGTAGGGGCTGAGGAGGTATTTGCCGGTGGCGACGATGAAGTTGTCGGCGATGAAGGTCTGGGATGACGTTAGTAATGATAAAGTAGGAGAGAAACAAGGCAAGGGAGGAACTCACGTCTTTGCTCTCCATCCCCTGGCAAAGCAGGTCCGGTAGATCTTCCACCAGCGCTGAATCCAGCAGGGTGTCTGGGCTCTCCAGCAACACCGCGTTCAGGGCCAGCACGCCCGAATTTGTAAATTCCCTCGTCATGACCCTGTTCTTGAGCAGCCCAACCGCCACATCCGAGGAAACGTTCTTGACCAGCGCGCCGAACAGCTTGGCATAGGTGATGGTCATCGCCTTGTCCCGGTCATCCGTTTCGGTGTCAATCAGGCCCAGAACGGCCGCGCGCGAGCTCTCGCCCATGTTGCCGCCCGCCTTGCTGATGACCTCGTACAGCGCCTTGAGCATCGCAGTCTTGACGCCCGCGTCGGTCGTCTTGGAGCCGGTAACCAGCTCGGCGATCAGCGGATCAACACGCGGCGTGAACTTGATGAGGGTACCCAGAGCGCGCGCGGCACGGCTGCGGAGCGTGTCGCTTGAGGTGTCGGCGAGCGACTTGGCGAACGTGCGCTGCAGCTGCGGCAGGAAGGGCTTGAGTGCGGTGGGCATCTTCTCGAGGAGGTTGTTGAGCGTCAGCAAAATGGCCGACTTGACCTCGGTGGAGCGCTCCGAGACGACACGGATGAGCGGGCCAGTAATCTGCGTGACGAACGGCTTGAGCGAGGCCTCGCTGGTGCGGTCGACAATGTCCGAGATGGCCAAGGCGGCAGAGACCCTCTGGTCGGGCGTGCCGTTCATGAGACCCTGCAGGAAGATGGGAAGAACGGCGTTGATGCCCTTGGGCAGCTCGAAGCCGGGCAGGTTGTGGCCCGCGACGCCGACCTGCAGGAGTGTTTGGCGGGTTGACTGGACGAGGGCCTCCATTTCCTCCTTCTTGAGGTGCTTGGTGAACTCGCTAAGCGCGCTCCAGGCCCCTTTGACGACCGTGGCGTCCCTGTCATCGAACGAGATCAACAGGGCGCGGACAATGTCCTGGTTGTACCGGGAGTAGTCAACATCGGCCGAGGCAAAGAACTTGGCGAGGTGCTGGCCCGTGGCGGCCCTCTTGCGGTGGTCCTCGTGCTTGAGAAGCTGCAACAGGACGTTCATGACCACATTCAAGCCATCGTACTCATCAATGGACAGGATGACCGTATCGAAGGAGGTGTCGAGGTCCTCGCGCAGGTCCTCCTCGGTGCAGTTGACGATGTTGTCCATGAGCGAGTTGATGATGTTGGGGAGGCGACGGTTCATAGCCGCGCCAGCCACCTTGGACAGCGACGCCAACGCCTTGGCATTGAAAGCCGAGATGGGCGGCGTAATGAGGGTAGGGATGAGGTTCGGCAGAATGATGTTGGAGCGAGTGGACTCGGTAAGCAGCGTAAGCAGAGCAGCCAGGGCATTGCTGGCGTCCTCCTCGGAGCGGAGCAGGTTGAGGAGGAAGGGCAGGACTTGGTCGACGGCCTTCTTGCCGAGAATCTGCTGCAGCGAGTCGAAGGCCTCGGCGGCGGCCTCGCGGACATCGTCGTCGGAATCGGTGAGGGCGGTGCGCACAACCGAGATGAGCGTCTTCTCGTGGTCCTCGAGCGCCTCGGGCGAGGCCGACGCGATGAGCTCCTTGAGCGCCAGGCAGATGCCCTGCTTGGCGTCGACATCGCTTGTGGTCTGCAGACCCTCCTCGAGCGTGGGGAGCAAAGTGGCCAAGACACCGTCTCCGGCCTTCCGGATAAGTTCGCCGAGTGCGTTGCTGGCAATGACCTTGTGCTCCATGTTCGAGCTGCCAAGGCGCCGGATGATGAGCTGGGTGAGCGTGGGGACGAGCTCCTTGAGGGTGCGCGGGCTGTGGACCAGGGCCTTCCAGACACCCACAGCGGCGGCGCGGACGGCGCCGGCAGTATCGCAACGGCAGACGTAGAGAGCCGAGAGAATCTTGTTACGCTTCTCCTCACCCAGGATCTCGCGAAGGGAAGCACCGGCCTCTTTCGTGATGTCCTGATCCTGCTCCTCGTCATCCTCGGTATTGGCTTTGATGCCGGCCAGGTTGAAGAGCAGATCACCAACTAGCTCCACGGAACTGAGACGGATGCGGTAGCTGTCGTCGGCAAGACCACGCTCGAGCTCGGGAAGAAGAAGATCGACGGCACGGACGGCGAAGTTCTTGACGAGCAGGCGACCAGCACGCAGGGCTGTCTCGCGGATGGCCTCGACGTCGTCCGCAAGACCAGACAGAATGGGCGGAATGATCTTCCCGAGGTAGTTGGCAAAGCTGTTGCCGAAGCAGACGGGCAAGAAGATGAAGAGCGACATGAAGCCCTCGCGGACAGACGCCTTGGAAGACTCGACGTTCTGCAGGATGGTGGGGAGAGTCTCCTCCAGCCTCGTGGTACCGAGACCAGCGAGGACCTCGGAGAGCGCCTGGGCAGAACCAAGTCTGTCGCCAGCACCAGTCTCGGACTTGAGGGTCTGCATGAGACCGGGGATGAGATCCGGCAGGGCATCCTCGCCGAGCTTCTCCACCAAAGAACCAAGAGCACGGGAGGCAGTGGCACGGGTTGTTGGCACCGGGTCTACAACGGCGATCTTGAGCCCCGCCACGAGAACAGGCAGATGGGCAACAAGATCCTTGCGCTCGGTGAGATGGGCCAGACTGCCAATGACCTGGGAGGCCTTGCGCTTTGTGTTGGACCGGTCGCCAAGGCCGCGCTGTAGAATGCGGCTGACGAGGGCCAGCGACGGGGCGTCGAGGTAATGCACGAAGTGGACCTTGATGAGAGCGTCGAGGGCCTCGTCGGTGTACTTCGTGGGGTCACTGAGCGCCTTGAGCAGGATGCTGACCAAGCTCTTGATCTCCGGGTTGGTGATGACCTCGCCGAATCTCTTCAAGCTCTTGTTGGCGGCCAAGCGGACCTCCTTGTGACTGTCGGTCAACACGGCCGTCAGGGGCGGGATGATCTCGGGCAGGCTCTGAGCGAGTTGTTGCGGGTCGAGATAAGCCATGGCACCGAGCAGATCGCACGCACCCTTCTTGCTGCGCCACTGGTCCTCGTCAAGACCATCGAGCAGTGTAGGTAGGATCTGCTTGACACCATAGGAGCTGAGCTGAGCAAAGCAGGCCTTGGCAGCGGCAAGTGCAGCATCGCGCACGTTGGCGTTGCCGTCGCCGAAGCCAGTAAGCAGCTGCGGCACGATCTGGATCACGTACGGCTCGAAAAGACGGCCAAGGACGGTAGACAGGAGCTCGTAAGCCAGCAGGGCTGACTCACGCTGGTTGATCTCCTTCTTGTTCTCAAGGGCGCTGTTGAGAGTGATCAGGATGCGATACTCCCTGAGGACGTTGATGCCACGGCCAAGCACGAGACCTGCGAGGCCATACGCGGCACCGCGCTGCTCGGGGTACTTCTTGGACGTAAGCAGCGTCTCGAGAACCTCGTCGAAGTACTTGGACGACTTGTCGCCGGACGTGCGAACAAGGGGAGGGAGGCACTCGGCGATCGCGTACTGGACCGTCTCGGAGGGTGTGCTCAGCGTCTTGATCAGCCGTTCGATGACGAGCGGGATCTTCTTATCTCCAGACTTCAAGTGACGTGCGAGCGCACCATACATGATGATGACAGCTTCGTTGACGCGATCTGCAGCCTCTGAGTTCTTGTCGGGTGCCGCCAGTGTAGTCTCGAACGTCTTCATCAAGCGGTCGAGAATACCCTTCCCGTGCACCTCGATGGCCGTGTTCGCGGCGTCCAGCATCTCTAAACGAACAGTGGCATTCTGGTCGCCGAGCGGGCCTTGCTCGATGAGGAACGCGAACAGAGGCTCGAGCTGGGGTTTCTCAAGATGAGGAGCAAGATGCCGGAAAGCGAGGGCGATGCCGTGCCGAGCCTCCCAAGGATCGGAGAGATCCATCTTCTTGGGCATGCCGAACTCGTCAAGCTGCTGGGAGCGTGGCTTCGCGAGTTCGACATATGTGGCGCGGATCTTCTCGAGAACGGGAAGGATGACATTGGGGTGTTGGCTGGCTGCCTCCGCAAGTGACTTCGCAGCGGCGCGACGGAGCTGGACATCCTTACTCTCCAGATACGGTAGCATCTTGTGGGCAAGCTCCTCTGAGGTCTTGAACTCGCTCTCCTCCCAGATTTCGCAGCCCAGGTCGACGTTCTCCTCAACGTCGTCGTGGCAGGCGAGCCAGATCTCCTCAGAAACGCCAACATCGCTCATATCAACCTCGGCGCTGATCGCCTGAAGCACAGCGGTGCGCACACTGACCTGAGGCACGATGGCACCGCGGGACAGGACGCCAATCTCAGCAGGAGTCATGTTGGGAGCAACGCAGCGGACCATGTCAGCGAAGCAGTCCTTGATGATCTTGTAGTGCTGGTTGTACCGCTGCATTGCCGAGATGAGCGATGCGAGGACACTAGCACGGGGAATAGTCTCATCGGCGGCAGCATCTGTATGGAAGGAGAGGATCTCAATGGCGAGCACCAGCTGCGTGTCCCGCTCTTCAGCGCTGCCACCAAAGCCGCCCTTCTCGAGGATTAGCAGCACAAGGGGCAGAATGTAGATGAGCGAGACGGTATCGAACGGCCGCTGTTCGCCAGCAAAGCGCAGACGGTAGAGCACTCTCGTGACGAGGTCCTCAAAGGGCTCTTGGGTAAAGTTGCCTGGGAGAGCAGAGACCTCGTAGGCGCGGAGGGTGGCGGCACCGATGAATGGCCGAATGGAGCCAAGACGGGGTGTAACTTGCTCAGCGCACGCGATGAAGGCCATCGGCCCGGTCTCGCCGGTGATCAGAGAGGCACCGGCGTTAATGGCAGCGAGGGTTGTCTCAACAGCGGCACCAATCCAGCGGCTGGCATCACTGGGCGGGCCGGTGGCAAGGGCTTTGATAATGCCGAACCCACGCAGCAGCTTTGCGGCAACCTGGCGCACATTCTCGCGGATCTCGGCCTCCTTCTTAAGCTGGGCGTTAACCTTGGCCGTCTCTTCCGCAGTGAGCTTCTTTTGCGTCCCCTTCTTCAACGCCAGCTGCGCCCTCAGCTCCTCTTCCCACTTGAGCGTGTCATAGTCCTTGACGTTCTTGTCCGGGACGATATTTTGCTTCTTAGCTAAGACATCGACGAACGCGGTTCCTTCGGGAGTGCGGAAGATGGCAGCTTCAAGAGGACCGATGGACCGGACAGGGGTAGCGTCCAGATCTTGTTGAATAAGGGCGACAATACGGGACGTCATGGTCTCAGGGGCGACAAACACAAGCTCGGCAGCAGCACTGTAGGCGGCATTCTTGACCGATTCCGACTGGTTCTGTCAGCCCATGTCCTTTGTAGGGTGGGAGGTAGCTTACCTTCTGTCCAAAGACGGTCCGTTCGACGATCTCCTGAACCAAAGCTTCCTCGTGCTGCTTAGCCAGTGTCCCAGGATCCAGCTCGACTCTCAGGCACAGGTCGATCCAGCTTGCCCGTGGGATGAGTTGGGGCTTAGCCAGCACAAGAAGTGCGCACATCTGGGATTCCAGCTTAGCCTTGTCGGCATCAGCGCCGGCCCGGTCGGCGAATTCCTTGGGGCTGAGGCAGATCGATCTGAGGACTAGATAGAGGTTCGAGGTGCCAGATTTCGCAAGCACCGCAGCGCTCTCCTTCTCGGCAGTCTCAGTAGCCTCGATCCAGTGCCACATGCCCTTGATGATGATGTCTGCTGCGGCAGTCTGCTTAGCGCAGAGATCAGACAGCGCATCGGTGGCTTGCCGGCGGAGAGCGGGAGAGGTAGCAGTCGAGGAAATAAGGAAGATGAAGGCCTGGGCCCATGCAATCCTGACGGCTTCGCTGCTTGCGCCAAGGGCCGGAACAACCGCGGAAAGAGCACGGCAGAACCACTTGAGGTCATCGTCGGTGAATTTGCTGTATATCCGCTGGTTAAGAAGGAAAGACGGCTTGGGATCAACTGCCAAACTGTTCGTTAGTACCGAGGCCTTCTTCAAGAGGGCCTGAATGTTGGCACTCTCAAGCTGGCTGAGCAGACCCTCAACGCCGCAGACAACCAAAGCACTAGTGACAAGGCCGGTCTGGGCAGTAGCCGTGGGGTTTGCGACTACTTCGTTGAAGGAAGTCAAAAGCGCGGGCACAACAGCTTCCGCGAAGGCCACGACTCCCTTAGAAAGCTGTCCCTGGGCATCCTGAGCGAAGGACTGCATCAGATCACCCGTCCGAAGGATCCAGATACGCCGAATGGGAATCTTCTTGTCACCCAGACCTTTCACATAAGCGTCGGTAAGCGGCTTCGGCGCCTCGGCATCGCGAAGAAGGGTGGTCGCGCTGGCGTTGAGGGCTAGGGTCTCAGCGCTCAGGGCGGCCTCGTTTGCTTCCTTGCCCACGATGGCGGGGAGCCCAGCGGCAGCCTTGGTAGCAATTCCTGTCGAGGAAGGGAGGGCAACCAGCATCTCGGAGTGAAGTACTCTGTGGTCAGCCGAGGCGAGCTTGCCGGTCTTTAGGGGCCCGAGGACTTCGTCGGCAACCTTTTCGAGCAGCGCAAGGTCCTGGGAGGCGGAGGCAATCGTCTTGAAAGCGGTGACGGCGCCGGAACGAATGGTGGCATTGGAGGATTTGACGTTGGAAAGCAGGGGCTTGATGAAGCGCCCGCTCAGGGCCTGGGAGAGGTCAAACCCAGGTAGGGCGCGGACCAGGGGTGTGATCAGGTCGTTCAACACCACTTCAGGGGCTCTGAGGAGGCCCTTCTCCAGGGCCGGGAAAATCTCTTTGTCGAGATCCTCGAGGGAGACAAAAGCAGACCAGAAGTCCTTGAGGCCGTCGGCGAGATGAGCGGGCACCGGTGTCCTGGAACCAACGATCTCGCGTATGTAGAATGTGAAGTAAAGGCTCTTCAGGCCTTCGAGCACCGGCTTCGCTTCCGGCTTTCGGGCGCAGACGCCGGCAATGGCGCCGAGCAGCACGGCGTTTTTGGCGGCAGGTTGGGCTCCCTTGGCGGCGAGTATTTGGACTGCCGCGTCGGCTGTCTTGGGGTCCGCCGCGACGAGTTTTCGGAGCCCCCTTCTTGTTATCACCAGGGACGAGCTGCCGAGGGTGTGCTTTGCTGTGGGCTGCAGGCACTTCTCCAAGCCGTCTGCTGTCGCCAGAACAATGTCCTTGCCGAACTTCTCCCACAGTGGCGTGCCAGCGAAGTTCTGAATGAACAGGCTGCACCATTCCACCAAAACGAAGGCGCTGTCCGGGGCAATCCCTGGCTTCTGGGTTTCCTGGCGGACGGCGGCGACGAGGGGCGTCAGGATATCGGTGTCCCCTATCTGGCAAAGAGCGACGAGGCATCGCTGGACTGCTTGGCGGGAGGGGCGGTCGGTGTAGAAGGCATGGCTCCAGAAGAGGGTCTTGAGGATGCCGAGGGTGGCAGGCCGGTCGAGGGCTGGGGGGAGCTGTCAGTCGAGCTGGGCCTAGCATATTCAGTGCCGGTTCTGGGACAGGACAGCGTACCCTTCTGCGCGATCTTCTCGTCAATTCCCCGCAACTGGGCGATGCGGGCGTTGGTCGAGGACGAGGTGAGGGCGGCCTTTGCCTGGGCCAGGTCGAGGCCCGCCGGGGTGCCATTGGGGGCAGTTTCAGTCATATTGGTGTAGTCTGTGTATGGGGTCGTATAATGACATGGCCAGGCGGCAGTAACCCGCAGCCGTGGTGTCGTAGAGGCCCTGTTGTGTTTGGGCCGTGTTCCTTCGAGAAGCTGATTTTCGGCGGGGCCCGTTTGGGAAGTGGAGGTGGGCTGCATCCATGCAGGGCGCGGCAGGCAGTAAAGGGACAGTGCGGATAGCTGTCTCAGACTCTCAGGCTGCGTTTACTTTTCGGAGTCCCATGTTGAACAACATCAACGGAACCGTTTCACATGTCAGAGCATTTTTTAAGACTCTGTAATTGTTAGTAGCCTTGACTTAGACTTTCACAATTTCTAGGTTATGTAATTGTATGTTTCTAGCCATCTTTCTCCGGCTATGGCATCTTCCACGCCTTCCAGGTTTCTCCCCTTCAATCAAGGAGTGTCAGACTGGCAGTTGGCGCACTGTCTGAGTAGTGGGCCCTCCACCCATCTCGAAGTGGGGTTCTGCGTCAAACAGCCGAAGCTGTCCTGCCGAATGGTAAAATTTCCAGGGCAGGTGCTTGAAGTTCAGGCCTGACGTTTGCTCGGTGGAAACACCACCGGGACCCAGTCTCCCGCTTCCACTTCCCACATTCCACTTCGCAATCACACATCCTCGTCAACATCATCACTTTCTATGGCAGCACCGTGTCGCCATGGCCGGCAAGAAAAAGACAAAAAAGCCCGCGGCCAACCCTGCGCGCGGCTTTGCTACCACCTCCGTCGCATCGAAGCCCAGGGTCGACCCCGCTGAAGCTTCAGACGATAAGACCCCGGCCAACAAGGTCAACAACGCCATCAACGGCAACGATGGTGCTACCGCGCCGAAGAACGACGCACTGCAAACGGCCGGCAACGCCACCAACAACAAGGCCGATGAGAGGGCGCCATCAAAGGAGCTAAGCCCCGAGGAGTTTGAGCGGCAGTTGGAAGAGTCGGAATTACAACTCTTGGTCGAGAAGTTCGCCCAGAAGGTCAGGCGGGATGCCCAACGCCAGAGGGGACGGCTCGAGACCGACAGGCGACTGCTCAGGAGCGCGGCCGAGACCATCAACACCCGAAAATGGCTACCGCAGGAGCTGATGGACCATGTGCTGGGCATCATCCAGGCAGAGGGGCGCTTTGCGGCGTCTAGCATCTCGTCGGAGGGCGCAACCAGCAGGCTGCCACCAGAGGAGGACCTCATCATCAAGCTTTGGACCCTTCAGGAGACCCTGGAAAACTCAGATTTCCCCCAGGACAGGATACAACCGGCTTTGCAGTTCGTCTTGGATATTGCCCCCAACATTCCATCTTATGTGAGGAGCGACACGATCTGGGGGCTGGAGGAGGTGATGGACTGGTTTGCGAGGGAGTGCGCTAGGGAAGAGCTGCCGGAATACTCGGGGCGTAAAACGGGCGCAAAGTCGCAAACAGGTATGCATCATCCGAGCTGTTGGCTGCCCTGGGCTGACACTCGCAGACACGCCCGCCGATACGCCCTCAAGGTCTGGGACACCCTTCGATATCGAACCGAAGCCCGGAAAGAAGACGAAGGGTGCTGCGGCCAACAAGTCTCGCACAGCATCCCCTAAACAACCCACTGTTTCATACAACGAAGACATTGAACCCGACCAGCTCCTTCCATTTTACCTCGAGAACAAGACGAAGCTATTTGCGATTCAGCGCCCGCGCCAGGACACCGCCAAGCGGAAGAGGTCGAAGGATAAGACAGAGAACTCGAACGACCCGGAAGAGGCGCTCTTGCTCGCAAAGATCGACAGGGCTGAGAAAGACGTCTTGTTTGACAAATACGTGGCCGAGCAGCAATGGCGGACCAAGAAGATCACTCTCGAAAAGGAGTACGCTGCCGCAAAGGCCGAGGAGAAGAAGAAGACAGTCGCCGAAGAGCCTCCACCAGACGACGATACGGACGATATCAACGCAGAAGCAGAGCGCATCGCAGCCGAGATTCTTGCGGGAGAGGATGATGATGATGACCAGGCTCTCGCCGACCTGTTCGCAAGCCTGCCAGTCAGCGAAGTTGATCCTGTCACCGGCAAAACCAACACAGTCGTCAACGGGCCGGATGGATCGAGGGTTGTGGTTCGGGATTTTGGGAAGTGGACTGGCGTGGCTCCAACCCGCGTTTTGGAAGAGGCTTGCCGTGCAAGGTTGGTGACCCCTCTTACGAAACACACAAATGGAAAGGCGCTGACAGCTCCAGGGACTCATCCGTGAGGATATCATACCATCTCCTATCCGACGTGGCCTTCGCGAATCGACATGCCGTCAACATCGTGTGGTCAAAACCTCAAGAAATCCCCGCCGCCCCTGACGTTCCCGAACTTGAGATCTTCACCTCTCCCACCCAGTTCGTCTACAAGATGGTGTCCGTCTCCACCCCGGACGCGAAGCAGTCCGAGGCCTACATTGCCACTATGGCCCTGTTCTGCATCTTCGGCTCCTCGGGCAAGGAGGAAAAAGTTGCGCTGCGTTTGCCTGCCGCCTGGAAGGACCTGTGGAACGAGTTTGCAGAGGCGAAAAGGAACAAGGCTGACGAGTTCGACCGCAACATCTTGAGACATCTGCGCGACCTTGTGCGCAAGAGAGTAGAGCAGGAGCTAGAGGATGGGGTCCTAATCCAGGGCTTCAAGGGGCGTGGCCAGTCCAGGAACCAGACGGACTCGGACCAGTCCGACCAGGAGAGGGCGAAGCGGCAGCCGTTCGGCCCGGAGTACTATCAGAACATCTGGCTGCAAAAGGCCCACACGCCCAGGTTTCAGCACATGCTCGCATCCCGCATGCAGCTGCCCATGTGGCAGTTCCGCCAACAGGTCGTGGATGTCGTCGACAGGGAGCAGGTCGTCATCATCTGTGGTGAGACTGGGTGTGGCAAGAGTACTCAGGTGCCTTCTTTCCTACTCGAACACCAGTTGCTCCAGGGCAAGCCTTGCAAGATCTACTGCACGGAACCGCGCCGTATTTCAGCCATATCGCTCGCAAAGCGTGTTAGCGAGGAACTCGGCGAGGGCAAAGGGGATCTGGGCACAAACCGGTCACTTGTTGGCTACTCGATCCGACTTGAGTCCAACACCGCCAGGGAGACTCGCTTGGTGTACGCAACAACCGGTATCGTCATGCGTATGCTTGAGGGATCCAACGATCTGCAGGAGATTACTCACCTGGTGCTTGACGAAGTACACGAGCGCACCATCGACAGTGATTTCCTCCTGATCGTCCTGAAGAAGCTGCTGGCGCGGAGGAAGGACCTCAAGGTCGTGCTCATGTCAGCTACAGTTGATGCTGAGCGCTTCTCCAAGTACCTCAACGGCGCTCCGGTCTTGACTGTTCCAGGACGAACCTTCCCTGTCCGCGTCGCGTACCTCGAGGACGCCATCGAGTTGACTGGGTACACAGTCGACCAGCGGAGCCAGGAGAAGGTGGTCGAGCTGGATGACGATGTGGAGCCGGAGGTCGACACCTCGTCGAAGCCCGAATTGCTCAAGGAGTTGAGACAATACTCTGCTCGGACACGGAATACGCTGGCTCAGATGGACGAGTACCGGATTGATTTTGATCTAACTGTCCAATTGATCTCCAAGATCGCAGTCGATCCAAATTATGCTCAGTACAGCAAGGCCATCTTGGTCTTCCTGCCTGGTATCGCTGAGATCAGGACGCTCAACGACATGCTCCTGGGAGATAGGTCCTTTGCCGACAACTGGCTCGTCTACCCGCTGCACTCCACCATCGCCACCGAGGAGCAGGAGGCAGCCTTCCACATCCCGCCACCAGGCATGCGAAAGATCGTGTTGGCGACAAACATCGCTGAAACAGGTATCACCATCCCCGACGTGACCTGCGTCATCGACACTGGCAAGCATCGCGAGATGCGGTTCGACGAGCGCCGGCAGCTGTCCCGTCTTATCGACAGCTTCATCTCTCGCGCCAATGCCAAACAGCGCCGTGGTCGTGCGGGCCGTGTCCAGGAGGGTCTCTGCTTCCACCTCTTCACCAAGTACCGACATGATACATCGATGAATGACCAGCAAACACCCGAGATGCTGCGTCTGTCGCTCCAGGACCTGGCTATCCGGGTAAAGATCTGCAAGATTGGTGGCATCGAGGAGACGCTGAGCCAGGCCCTGGACCCGCCATCGGCGAAGAACATCCGTCGCGCCATCGACGCGCTTGTCGACGTTCGCGCGCTGACATCCACAACCGAGGAACTCACGCCGCTTGGTCTGCAACTTGCTCGCCTCCCCCTCGACGTCTTTCTTGGCAAGCTCATCCTCCTCGGCGCTGTCTTCAAGTGCCTTGACATGGCCATCACCGTGGCCGCCATTCTTTCCTCCAAATCCCCCTTCGTCGCCCCCTTCGGCCAGCGCAACCAGGCCGACACCATTCGTCGCGGCTTCCGCAAGGGTGACTCCGACCTGCTGACTGTCTACAACGCCTATCTTGCCTGGAAGCGGGTGTGCCAGTCAGCCACAGGTGGCGGAGCCGAGTTTCAGTTCTGTCGCAAGAACTTCCTCTCGCCCCAGACCCTCGCAAACATTGAAGACCTCAAGGGCCAGCTGCTTGTGGCGGTCGCCGACTCTGGGTTTCTCCAGCTCACCGAGGACGAGAGACGGGCGCTTAACAAGCTGCGTTTCAGCGGCCGCGGCAGGCGGTTCCAGGCATTCTTCGAAGTGCCCAAGCGGGTGAACATCAACAGCGATAACGAGATTGTCGCGCAGTCGGTGATCGCCTGGAGTTTCTACCCCAAGCTGCTTGTGCGGGATGTGGGCAGTAAGGGGCTGAGGAATATTGGGAACAACCAGTCCATCAGCCTGCACCCGAGCAGTGTCAATAAGGGGTACAATGACCTCAGGTGGTTGAGTTATTACCATATCATGCAGTCGAAGTCGTAGGTTTCACCTCTTCCCACCCCCAGCTAACACTTCGCTGACCGCACTCTCTCCGCAGGTTCTACAACGCCCACGAAACCACCGCGGTCGACCCCTTCGCAATTGCTCTGCTCTGCGGAGATGTGCGCGCAGACATGTACTCGGGCGTGCTAGTCCTCGACGGCAACCGTGCGCGGTTCGCCCTGCCCGACTGGAAGACGATGCTCGTCATAAAGGTACTGAGGGCGCGGCTGAAGGAGATGCTCACGCGCAGCTTCAAGAGCCCTGGGAAACTGCCGACGGCGCAACACGAGAAATGGTTGGAGGTTTGGCAGAGAGTTTTTGCGCTCGCGCAGGAGAATCGGGAGAAGGCGATTGCGAGCGCAGCGGCAGGGGCTGGGGAGCGTTAGGAGCGCTTCTTCAATAGTCCGCGAGGCGTCGACAGGTTCAGCGGCCTAGGGGGCGGGTTGCGCTTGGATTGTTCTCCGCGGAGCATCTCATCACAGGTTGGCTAGGGAATAGTTAGACTCGGACGAGCCGTGATGATTGTATAGAAAGCGGGTAGATATTTTGTACACTGTTCTGATGCCATTCGCTCGTGAAGCTGTCCCCGTCCTCTCTCAGCTGCCCCAGGAATCACAAGCTAGTCCTCTCTCAGCCTTCCGTCTCACCACCTCGACGTCACACAGCCAAGATCTCCTCTTCCAAGCCACCATGAGTCCGTGATGATCTTGGCGCCACACAACCAAGGTCACACCCCCTGCCCTGCCGATCACGCCTCTCTTCCCCGGCGCTTAAGGTTCCACACCGCAACTTTATTCCAACCTCCTCCAACTTTCTCCCAACTTCGAGACCGCAGCCTCCAAGACTTTCCGGCTCCACTTCTTTTTCGTCCGCATCATCAACGACTCAACACGCGCATCACAAATATTCCCGAACAAAAAATGCCGACTGTCCAGGAGCCCAAGCTGCAAGCGCCCATGGAGGCTGCTGCCGCCAACCCCGCATTTCTGCGCGGCGGGGAGCCGGGTGTCAAGGCCGTTGTTACTGAGCAGCCGGTGAGTGGAATACATGTGATCGCTCAGTTTATCCCCGAGTCGGGTTGCTAACGGGCGGGGTTAAAAGAGGCCGGAGCAAATGTCCATGGACAACGACCTGTCGCTTCGTGGCGGACGTCTGACGCTTGGGTGCAACTGCTGTGATGGGCACTGCTCGTTTCATAAGGGGTGCTGCTGAGAGGGGCAACGGGGACGAGGGTTTCGGTGCTTTACTCGGTGACTGCGGTTAGGGGATGGGGTGGGTTGGGGTTGATCTTGAATACTACGGCGGACGGGGTGCGAGGGACAAAGCGTGGGTGGGCGACTGGAAGGGGATCGAGCTTTACGACAACCACTTAGCGAAGCACTGCGTTGGCATTCAGGGAAAGCACGAGGGAAGCGGTATCATGTGTTTACGAGACAATGAATATGACGAAGACCTGAGCTGGGTTTGTTTGGGTCTGGCAGATCCATGTCGAGTGAAAAACGGAACCTCCGATTCAGTCAGAGTAACGCTCGCTGGGAGCACAGCCGCTAGTACTCGCAAACCAGACCTCTGTATTGAAAATTGGTCTTCCGTCCAGGAGCAACAAGCCATTTGTCAGATCCGTTCTCTCACTCCCTGTTCGCCCTCTCATGCTCTACCTCTCGCTTGGCATTGATCGTTTCCCTCCGCACCTCATACGCGGCCTGTTCGACGATACTCAACGAATTCCAAAGTATCTCCACCCCCACCCTCAAAATTTACCTAGGTATTTTGCCTCTCGTGTCCTCCACGCCCGCTCCGACAACACTCGCCAGCCAGAAATGTTGAAGGAAGACGGTTTTCTGTAGGTGTCAAAGTCGTACCAAGACTGGCGGTTAAAATGTCCCGTTTCAAGGGCCAACTTCAGTATCCTCGGCGCTTAATATCGGGAAGCCAGCGCTATCAAGAGCTTGCCCATTTCGAGTCGTGGTTGCAAAGACTCAAGGTCTGCTCATTCCGCGGTTCTCAATCTTCTCATATTTGCAGTGTTAGTAAACCTCATTTTCGCAGTTTGGCTGTGACAACACCTGGTGGAAAATGACTTTTGGAAATCCATCGCCTTTATTAGCCCATGAATGAGTGCGTGGTGGGAATCCAGGTGATATGCCGTGGGCCAGTTCAAGTTGGCCTTATCTCGGCCAAGGACTGGCCCTCTCAGTCCGACCCTGCTCGCTGAGAACAAATGAAATCATAGAGTTGTTCCTGGAGAGGTGAATCTTGGCTTCCATCGGCGCAAGCCATTGCCAGAAACATAATGGCCCATCAGAACTGGGATGGCCATCAAACCCGGCCTATTCCAAATCCAGTTGTTACACTGCACAGCCGCCGCTCAGGAAAATTCTCAATGGACTTGAATGCTCAAAATCTTGAGCGTTAAGGGTCTGCTCCTAGAGGACCACAAAGGAGGGCTGAGTATTTGGCCGGTGTCATGCCGCAAATAAGTGGGTGGCTTGGGGGCAGACGGGAGACATCGGCGTATAAAGACAAGGGAAATTCCACTTGAACCCCAAGATTCCCCCCTCGCTATCAACATTGACACAACCAAAAAATCAAACCCATGAACAGCGGCTGAGCTGCTGGAATCTTGAACAACGCGATTCACCACGGACTGTTCGAGAACAAGAAAAGCCGTCGAATATTTTTGAGGCTTTATTTTCTGCATCAGCTTTCAGTTCTTGCCAGGGGTTGAACAGTCACGGTTTTATCAGTTTCGGCACTGGCGCTACGAACTTCCTTGGTCATTCCCAACCCTCCTCTTAACGCGAGACTTACACTTCATTGACGCTCCCTATCTCAAGATTTTCAGCGTCTATCCCACTCACCATGGACAACCCACCCCCACCCTACGAGGCACCAGGCCATCCGGAGACAACACTCACGGCCACCCCCGGCATCCGCAGCCTGCCACCCTGCATCATCAACTTCCCACGGCCCTTCTCCCAGTGGCGTGTCTGCATGTACGTTATCTACGTCTATCAGCAATGCGGGTGCCACATCTATGAAGTTCCCAACCACGACCAGTTCTGCGATGGGAAGTGCACGGACAACGATATCACCAGATATGTTCTCCACAACATTGATGGGCTTTGCAAAATGGATTCTGAGCCGGAGCCCCGCAAGTGGTCCTTGTCGTCGTGGCCGACTTCGTGGAATCTGCTTTCTTGGTGGTTTTGGTAAACAGGTAGTAGGTGGGGTGAAGGAGATTGGGACTTCGCGTTTCGTCTTGAGTTTGGATCAGGGGTCTAAGGAAGGATTGTTGGGCTGAATTTGATGGATCTGCAGTCTGGGAGCTTGGATTGCTGGGGTGAAGCCGAAAGGAGGTTAGGCTTGGGAACAACATGGGAACTAACTTCCGGGCAGAGAGGTGGGTGGCAGAGTCTTTCTTTTAGTACTACTAGTCATTAGGAACATTATTTCGCTTTTTCTATGCAACTGTCAACAATTGGGTACGAATCACGAATCAGACAGTCTACACTCATTTGCCTCTCTTCAGATTGGAACACAAGAACCCACACTTAAATAGGTAGATAGTCAACAATTAAAATCCCAGTGGGAGGCTGGACGCCAAAGTTCCATCATTGTGAACCGCTTTTGACTTTGCAAAGAGTCTCCCATACCCTCAGTCCGACGGCCTTGTCAAGTGAAAGACGGCGCCAAGTTGGGTCTACCACTCAAAATTTGGCCAGTTTCCAAGACCTGCTCCGAAAGAGTGAACGCTATTAGGGGGAACGGATACCAATATCATGGGCCTGTTTTGCTATGTGAAACATTCTCAAAGTCCTTATGTCACACAAGGCGACGGGAAAGCCTGAAAACTGGCGACGTTGTAGAGACTGCCAGCGGCAACTGCTGGTAGGAGACCAAATTTTAGGCTAATTTGTCACCATCACTGATGTGCTCAGTCCAAAATCGCCCCTCGGTCTCAAGCCCGACATCGAGCCCAGGGCCACAGGCCACGGTTCGGCTCCATCTAAATATCATATTGACGTTGTCTTGCTGCGGGACCGTGCCTTCAGAGCGTCGCAGTCACCGAATCTGTAGAGTTCCGCCCGCTTAACACATTCTACAATATCTAGATTTAACGTGGCAATCAACTCCTTTTCCTGCATCCATCTGGGTTGCCATAAGTTAAACTCTGGGAATCATGGTTTTTGCACCCGAGCCCCTTTTTATCACCACGGCAACCCCTAACCCAAGCCCCACTTACCCCTATTTGCCCAAACAAACCCGCGAAGTGTCACTTGAAGACAACATATTTCACCCACGACCCAGTTCTGTAGAATAATTATCCGTCGGTTTTGCTTAATTTAAAATTTACCAAGTACTTTTATCTTACTCTCATCTGGTAGATGTGGCGAAGCCAAATTCTGATGGTTAAGGGAGTGGGAAAGGCCGAGCCCCCTAGGCCCCGCCGTTTTGTTTGTATGGGAGAATCTTCCCTCTACTTCTACAATGTGCTACTGCCATAGTTCTTTGGTTATATGTGTCTGGGCTTGAAGCCGGAGAATATAGGGACTTGACAGTCTGTAGGACCATCTGCTCATCGCACTGACCTCCTATCCCGACAGACCTAAAATATGGGCAGCAGTCTTCGTTCAAGTTAGGGAATCATATCCGCCGGAATCAAATTGCTTCTGCACTTGGACTGATAGCAATGTAATTCGCTTGTTGTGCGCTAAATACTTCGGAATAGATTCGCTTCAACACTGCCTAGATTGTCACTTCTTTCCATCACTATGACATGATAACCCCAGTAAATCATCCATAACTCAGATTAAAAGACCGAGCAGGAGCGCGAGTATTTTCGAGCCTTCCTCTCTGTGTTGGATTTCTTCTGTCCCATTCCGTCTTCCTTCTTGACACTTTCATCTTCCACACACGCCACTTGTTGCGAAATTTTCTCCTCCATGTCCTGGGTCGCTTCCTCAGGTCCATAGTCTGGGGATAATTGTGTCGTATTTGCAGGTGCAGTTCTAAATGGGTTCCCTGGCGCCTGGTTGAGTGATCCTTCAATGAGTGACTTCAGCCTGGGCAAGACGAAGAAGAGGTAGACGATGTCGTCCTGGGATTCCTCCGGTAGGCAAGCACGAACACCCTCTCCATCGGCGTCCATGAAGAGCCAGGCGGCATCGCGCATGTCGGTGCTGTATTTCTCGTCTAGTCGCAGATCGTTGGCCTTGACCTGTGCCGTTTTCGGCATCCCCGCTTGGCATTGGCCGCTCTCCTTGGTCTTCTTGACGTAACGGTCGACGATGGCAAAGTACGCACCGACCAGAAGGCCCCGGCGCCAGTGGACGAAGTCGTCAAGGCACTTGCGCAGCAGTGGGTCGAGAAGGTCCCTCTTGCCCTGCCGCTCCTTTCTGCCCATTTTCTCGGCGAAGGGCTTGGGGTCGTATGTCGTGTGGTTGCGGTAGGTGTATTGCCATGCTGCCTCGGCCTCGACAATGCTATCGGTAATGTGGTCTAAGCAGGCGTGGGGGATGTAGACCGGAAGGGGCGTTCTCCGAGTGATGTTTTGCTCCGCCTTGCATGCGGGTGTGTCGATCCGTGCCGGGTTGTGACAGCGAAAGAGAAGCTTAGAAGGTCCGTAGTTCCTGTCGGAGCACTGGTCCTTGCACGGTCCCAGTAAGGTTGAGCCGAGGAACTGAAGTTGGGCGTGGCGGCACATGGTGAAGGGTTCTCTGGGAGTATCGGCAAGATATAGGGATGACGGGTTGGGTTGAAGAGACCAAGAAGGTGCAGATTGTTGATGTTTGTTGGAAAGAGGACAGAGAAAATGAGTGCAGTGTTTCAGCTGGCCAGATCGACAGATAGTAGTTAATCTCAGAACGAAAGGTGTGAGAGAGGGTGAAAATGCCGGCCCCAGAAACACGGCGGGTGGAAGACTTTAATACTATTCCTAATGGCACCAGCGCACTGATGTTAGTACATGAGGCATCATAGTAGAAATGACGTCCATAACCGAGAACGCCCCAACTCATGGGGGCGTGTATTCGAGGCCATTCATCGAGGCCATATTGCGTTGGTGCCTACGTAAAATGACGGTCAAAAAGTTGGGTCACTGCTTTTCTCCATAATTTGTAGTTAGTTCTGGAGTAGAAAATGTGCCGTGTGTTAGGTATGTTTTGGTGTAATTTCGGTGAAGAGACCCAACTTTTTGACCGTCACTATAGCTGGCAGTCTGTCGGTCTTGTAAAATTAGTCACTTTTAGGAATGTTTTCGGTCTTGTGGACCTCTTCGGCCTTGTCAGCCCCGTGGTTATGTCAGTCTGTGGACTAGTCTGTTCAGACCTTATTCTCGGACCTCTCTCCAAATTATGTCGAGGGGCTCAAAGCATCGCTTTTCTCATGGCAAAGTTCTCGCAAGCGCTCGCTGAAAAACAGAAGGAATCATAGATAGTTACGGCTAGAATCTTTGGTGTTATGGCGACACTCCCCTGCTTTGTCTTGTTAAGCAGAAGCAGGGCGTAACTATGCTTCATAAACCAAGGCAGGGCGGAAGCTACAAGCCCGGATTTAAGGCAGTACTACAGGTGCCATAGTCGTCTCACGGCCTCACAGGCAGACAAGAGAGGTTCCTAGTACAGGAAGCAATAAGAGAGGCCAAGGATGCCTCATCTCCATTTCTTTGCAGAGTGTAGACACAACAGTTCAAGGGCAGTTAAAGGCCAGTATATCGAAGCAATCTCAGGTTGTTGGTGGCCTTGCTCGCAGTTGGTCTTCTGCCCCTGTCGTCCCTCGCACAAATGCATTGCATCTCCCTTTGATCTAGTCAGACCAACACCCCTCCAACCCTTACCTACTGCTTGCTGCTTGAGCAATCAACCAGCCGCTTACTTGTTGCACTTTTGCCACTGGAAATAATGAATTTGGATAAAGCGCAGATCGGTCAAGTAGACCTACACCACCGCAAAAACAACAAGATTCGTTAATGATGTTTTCAAAAACCCATAAATTACGTCAAGACCAGTAATTAGCGCTTACCATCAGCAGGCCAGGCTTCACGGCGTCCATCGGGGACAGCCGGACCTCTGAGTTGATGTTAAGCAGGCCTTCAACACCGCACGGCGACCACACGGTGCTCTGAACGCCGAACTGGTCTGTTTTGAGGTAGTTGTCGTCGTGCGGGCCGTAGATAGTCAAGGTAGAGGAGATCTGGGGCGTTGTAAGGATTTGCTTGTGGAAGAGAACTAAGGGGAATGTGGCTTGCCTGGTGCGAATCACCTGAGAAGTAGTAGGTGGTCTTGCAAACGCCAATATCGCCAGTCGGAATCTGGGCATAGCCACGGTAGTCGGCCTTAAAGACCGAGAACTGCCAGCCTTGGGGGTACTTGAGCTTGATGTTGAGCTGACAGTTCTTGCGATAGTTGAACGGGGAGATGCCGGTGCCGGCCTGAGCCACCAAGTTGGCATACAACAGAGTGATTGTTGTCAGGTCGGTGGACAGCTGGGCAGCCAGAGCCGGCGAAAGCAAGGCCGGTGATTTGCACCTCGTGTCCCGAGGGGCCGCCGGCAGGGGTGTTGACGAGGACGGGACTGGCAGCTGAGAGGCCAGCAAAGAGGGCAATAAAGCTGAAAAGTTGCATTTCTGAGTTTAGGTGTTGCTTGAGTTGTTGGGGTCTGTGTTTCTCTTGTTGATGGAGACAAATCTCCCAACGTCGTCCTGAGTGTGGCTATTTATGCTTTCGTTCGTACCGAGAGACATCAGGCCTGATCAGACAATTCGTATCCAACCACGCCGTAAAATCACAAACCCGGATGGGTTTTCTCCGTGTTTGCTAATTAATATGACACCGCTCCCTGAACGAAATTCCAATGCCATAATTAAGGGGAGACGTACGGTCGGATTTGAGTCATTTATTTTAAGTAGGCAGACGTAAAAGCCACGCGGTGGAAGAGTTTTGGTGTGGGACAGAATTGCTGGCACTTTCGCTTCTGGGCAACTGATGAGGTGCGGGCTTAGTGCTGTGTCAGCCGCCGTCCTTCAGCCTCTCGTCGATGCAGTGGGTCGAGGATGGTATTTCACAATATTTGCGATGTTTGTTATGGCTACTTGCGCAATGTCTAACGTTAATCTAGTTAGTCAGTCCAGAGCGATGAGATGGCGCCAGACTAGACTCGAGGGAAGTCCACAGCACTTGGTCTTGGCCGAAGAGGTACGAGAGGGTTGCCTCGAGAGGGTGGTACTATGCACAACTAAACCCAATGGCTCCGTAAATTAGAATTTATGAGACAGTTAAATACGAAACTTCATTCGCTTTCTTCGGTCATTCACGCATTGCTAGCACTGGTGCAGAAATGGTGTCAGTTGTTGGGGAAGGTAAATGTGCAAGGGTTAGGGTTAGTGCCCTGCTTGTGTTGTCGACAGCAAGTGAAACTGAGCAGTCACACCAGCTCCTGGGAACTGAAACCCATCTCGATGGAAACTTCACTCACAGTGAGACCTTCTACAAAGCTCATCCAGACGTCCACATCAAGAATGACGAGCATCTAACCCCTGGCATCGTTAATGGGTGGTGCCCCACATGAGAGGGCCCCAGCGAAGTTCACTTCAGTGACTTCGCAAGTTCTCATTCTTGGCGAACAACCCCATCACACAATTTTTCTTAAGCATTGGTGGTTTCCTGTATTCCTGACTGTACAATGAATGACCGGTCGCTTGCAACTTCACCAGTTAACTTTTTTTATTCCGTTCAAAGGCTCGTTGCGTTGCCGAGACTGCCCAACAACCACTTTGCTGTTCCCTCCCGGGAAGTCGTTTGACTTGTTTCCTTCACCGCCCACTCCA
This sequence comes from Chloridium humicola, assembly GCA_027569505.1. Classification (NCBI taxonomy): domain Eukaryota; kingdom Fungi; phylum Ascomycota; class Sordariomycetes; order Chaetosphaeriales; family Chaetosphaeriaceae; genus Chloridium; species Chloridium humicola. The sequence goes on along the minus strand of JAPDFF010000044.1, from coordinate 126,110 downwards.
TCATTTCCTTCAGATGGCCAGTTGACCAACCACAAAGTCTCCCTGAAGACACACACAAAGTCAAGTTCCATCCCACCCCCTCACGCCGCCGCTCCCACAACAGCACCCAACCTCGGCGCCTCCAAAAACTCCCTCTCAAAACACCCCTCCTCTAACAACACCGCCCCCGGCACGCTCCCCGTCATCCCCCCATCCACAACACCCGGATCCCCAACCGCCCACCTCGCAAAACTCAATCCGCTCCAAACCTCCACCGCCTTCTCCCCTGCCCCCTGCCCCAACCCAGGCGTACCCGCCCACTGCGTCCGCACCATCTCCCACTCCTCCCCCTGATCAGCAGGTAGCGGGCGGGGGTACCACGCCCCGTTCGCGGGGGTTGTTGTGGGAGAGGGAAAGTGGAAGGTTTTGCCGTCGCCTGCGTCGCGGATGAAGTAGGTTTGGTAGTTGAAGGGGGGGAGGAAGTCTGTGGAGAGGGTTGGGGGCGGGGAGGTGAGGGTGAGGGCCATGGTGGGGGCGGTGAGGGTTGATGTTGGGGAGGTGGGGGAGGGGTTGGTGTTGTTGTTTGGGTTGAGGAGGGAGGGGGTGAGGTTGGGGGTGGGGTTGAGAGGGTTGAGGGGATCGGTGGTGGGGGTGTCTGGTTGAGGGTGGGGGTGTTACTATTGGTGACGAATGAAGGGGTAGCGGTGGAAAGGGGTGGGAGCTTACAGGGTCCCCAGAGGGCTTTGGGGACTGCTTTGACCACGCCGGTGCAGGCGTCCCATCGGGCTTGCTTTGGGGATGTGCCTGAGGGCGGGGTGATGGTTACCGTGAGGGTGCTGGACAACGGTGTTGTCAGCTGCATCGGCTTGGCGAAGACGGGGTTGCCGGTCAGGGAGACGTCGAACGGCGGTATCGCCGGGTCATTGGGGTCGGACTGCGCCGTTACGATGGTGGCGGTGTCGATGGCGAACTTGCAGCCGACGGTGAACTGGAAGACCGCGCCGCGAACGTTCCACGGAGTGTCTGAGGAGCTTGGGGTTGAAGCCGCGGTGCCTGAGGGGATGAGGCCCTCACTACAGGTGTAAACGTGGGGGCATGGCAAGCTGGCATCGTCAGGCTCTGCCACGGGCTGACCCGCAAGGAGTGACGAAGAGACAGACGATGACTGCTGAGGCAGGTCTGCCTGCAACGCCAAATTGTAGAAATCCGTGAGCAACAACGGGTTGTCGTTGCCACCGCTCCGTTCGCCAAAGTCGATCGAAAAGCCAAACACCCAGAAGTCCACATACACGGTTCCCGACAGCGGCGGGCCTTGGAGGTGCAAGTTGGCCGCAATCTCGCAACTGATGTGGATGGTGCAGATCCAGAGATCGAGCGCGAAGCCGACCCCAACGCTGAGGCCACCGTCGGCCGTGAAGAAGAAGGGTTTGTAGTTGATCAGCATATCAGCGTAGGCATCGAACCATGCTGACAGCGGTCCCAGAGAGAGCGATGCGTCGAGGCGGCCGCCGGCCATGCACACGCTCGGCGTGATGGCGAAGTAGGCCTCACCCTTGATAGACAAAGCAGAGTCAAGTGACCAGCTGATGGCCAGCCGTGGCGGATTTGGGTACTGCGCAGGCGGAGTAAAGCCACGGTGGTAGCCCCCAACAGTGAACACAAAATCACCATCGCTTGGTGCCAGGGCAGTGGCGCTGCTACCACCAAACCACTGATACAGCGCAAATCCACCAGTGAGATGGCAGGCCGGGTCGAGCACAAAGGACGAGGGCGCGAGCTGGCCCTCGATTTTGACCACGCCGTTCTTGAAGTCGACCGTTGCCACGATGCCGAGCTCAACATGCAGCAGCTTGGCACTTCCGGTACCGGTAGGCATGTCGACTGTCGCCACTCCGAAGAGGCCAATGTAGAGCTCCGGGTTCCACTCGACCACGGCAACAACTGACGCTTGCAGCAGCTCGAAAGCAATGACGCGGAACCCGGCGGCCAGCCAGAAAGAGCCGTCTTGCGGGGAGAACCAGCCGCTGTTCATGAGGTTGGTCAAGGCCGTGCTCGGATTTGTACTGCTGGCCGTCTGCAGAAAGGGAAACCGCACGACAGTGGTGACCGTGGGGAACTGCAGGTTGCTGTTGTAGCCAAAGCCGCCGGTAACGTCGGTGATCTCGGCAATCTCAAGCGTGACCAGCGGCCCTCCCAGGATGAAGTAGACAAATGCTGATTTGAAGGAGCCTGCGGCCGAGGTAACCTTGCCGTAGAAGCCGTCGGCCTGGAACAGATATGGCTGAAAGCTGAGGGTGATGCCACCTTGGTAGTAGTCCAGATGGACAGGTGGTGGTCCTGCCTTGTCGACGACGACGTGCTCAAGCAAGCCTGCAAGGTTTACTGGCGGCTTGTCAAATGAGACAGCCAGCCCAGCGAGAGAGACGCCCGGCTCTGGAAGCTGATACAGCGTGATCCCCTGTGTAAACTGCACGTCAAGACTAAAGCCGAGCAGAGCCATTCCAATGGGCCCAAGCACAACCGATGCATCCATGATGATGGAAAGTGTTGGCTCAGACCCACCGCTGTACTTGAAGCCCATGTTGCTGATGGTGAGCGGGCCGATTTTCTTCGAGTACGGTGCCTTGGCTGCCCCTGGATTCTGAGAAGTGTCTTGCACATCTTCTGTCACCGCCACGGGACCCCGCGTCTTGACAATGGCTGGGGTCTCCTCCTTCCTGACTGTTGTTTGCGCACGAGGGATTCCCCCAGTTCCTGGTGCCGAGGGCGAGTAGAACACATAATCGAGGGCCACCTGCGTTTGTCCCGTGCTGTCTTTCAGTACCAGGATAAAATGCGCACCGATGGGCAGCACAACGTCTGTAGCTGCGTATGTCTGTTTGGTGACCTTGTACGGTAGCTGGATCCTTCCCGCATTGGCCAGTTCTGCGTTGATGATCTCAAGATCTCCGTACGTGATGCCAGCTCCGGCGCCGTCCCCAGCCTGTGGCTGGATGTACATCAGTAGCATCTCGTCAAAAGGCTGGGCCAGGGCGCCGATGAGGGGGATGTTGGCCGTGGGTAGCGCGTTGACAACCATGGTAAACACTCTCCGGGGTGGCGGCCTGGCGTTGCCTCCGACTGGCGTGGACCCCTGATATTGGAGTGCCTGGAACGACATATCCTGAAACTGGAGCCAGGCTGTGAAGAACAGACCGCTGTCTGTGGAGCCTGGGGGCCCGGCCACGGACACCATGTCAAAGCCAACGGCGTCCTCACTTCGCGGCGGGTCAATGGGGATGCCGAGGATAAACTCGGGGAGATCATCCTCGACCTCCGGGCCAAAAACATGACCCAAAACATCGCCGAGTTTGGTGCCCGTCGGCGGAACCTGGCTGGTGTCGAGACACGCTTTGAACTCCCATGACGAACTGGAGACACAAGTAAAGGACAACGCCAGCGTGAGGGCTCCGAACGCGATGTCCCCGCTGATGGAAAAGCTCGAGGCACCCCCACTGGGTTGATAGTCGTATTCAATGGCCAGCGCCCGGATCTCGAGGTTGTCCAGAACCTGCCCAATGCCGCCTTGCGTGTCTGAGCTGAAGAACTGGTACAGAGTCGAGGCGTAGAGATCGTACACAACTGCTCCCAGCTTCCATGTACTGCCGTCATAGAAGACTTCGCCGGTAATTTGAGCGGGCGAGCTGTTCTTTGCGCCTGGGGCTGCTTGGATCTGGGCCATGACAGCCAGTGACCCGGTAAAGCCGCCGCTGGCTCCAAAGAGGTACGAGACGTTGAGGGAAAGCTGCGACAGGGACACCTTGGGAATGTCCCCGTTCGGGGCGCCTGCTACCACGTCGCCGTTGAAGGAGACGCCACCACTTCCAATGGTCAAAATGGCGCGGGTAACCTCTGGGTCGATCTCGGATGGGAGATTGTCGAAGCCTCCCAGTTGTCTCAAATCTAGTGATGGCGGTAGCTGCTCACCAGGATTCAGCGTCACCGGCGGCATGAGCGAATAGTACTCCTCGTAACTTGGAAGCAGCTGTTGGGCGACAGTAGTCGAACCGCCGGGGAGAGTCCATAGCCCTGCCGTCAACGTGTTGCTGCTGGTGCCGCCACCCTCTCTGGTCCAAGTGTAAGTAATGAGAAATATTGCAAAGGCACCACTCGAGAAGTTCACACGTGTCTCGAGGTCGATTTGCACGCTGGCAAGCCCAGGGGTGCTAGACGTGCCGCCCTTGGACCCGGGTTCGTTGTCCATGACCACAACAATGCGTCGGAGGTAGGGCAGTTCAAAGGACGTGCTGCCTGCTGTGTTCTTAAGCCAGTCCAAGAACTCAAAGTGGTCTCCCTGAAGGCCGAGGACGGGCTGGAGCGCGCTGAAGATGTCGGCCAGGATGTCGAGTTTGTCCCTCAAGACCAGCACAAGCGTAATCTGGTTGGACTGCAGCTCGATAGCGGTGTCGAAGTGAGTGCTGCTAAAAACAAAATCGCCGCCAAAGGTGAGAGACCCATTGTATGTGATGCTAGACGAAGCTGCCGTTCCCTGAGCTGGCGGAGCCTGGGCCCAGGTAGATGTTCTCCGGGCAATAACAAATGCAGACAAAATGCTGAGCCCGGGGAAAGCGGAGATGTACTTGTTGAGCTCGGTAACGGCATCGGACGACAGATCCATCTCAAGCCGAGTCGTGGTGCGGTAGCTGCTCAGGGGCTCGAACCAAACGGCGTTCCTCTTGCCTGTGGCGGGATCGGTAATGACAAGATCAATGGCGCTCAGGAAAATCACGGCGGGTGACTGGGCCAGATAGGTAATGTCGGCGAACTCTACGAGCTGGGCCAGAGTCGCTGTCGCGGATTCTTCTCCGACCCCTTTCCACACTGAAGTGTCCAGCCCAAACACGAGGGTCTTCGACTCCTCCAAGACACCCAGAGGCGGCCCTGAGCCCTCTGCCAGGCCAAAGGCATCCTCCACCACGGTTGTTGTAAAGGAGAGCAACGCTTTGTCTGTCGGACTCCCCGAGATTGGGGCGGCAACAAAGCTGAAGCCGCCGACGTATGGCGCTGGTGCGTTGATAATCGACATCGACTGACCCTGCAGTGCCGTCATCAAATACAGACCAAACTCGTCTGACGCCAGAAGCTGAGTTGTCCCCGTCGGGCCCGGCGGATTTGGCCCAGATAAGCAGAGGTTTGCGCAGTGGAGTGCTGAGAGGAACGTGTTCAGGGGCCCAGCCGAGAGGATGGTGTACTGGGCGGCCGCGACAGTAATCGACTGCGGTGGTACGACGCTCGCGTAGAGGTAGTATCCGCCGTCGTCCTGGATAAGGGTTCTGGGGTCGACACGCCTGAATCCGGATGGAAAAGGGGGCATGTTTTTTCCAAAGTCTTCGTCATCAGGCTCGTCTTCATTCGGGTCTGTGCCTGGCGGATCAGCATCGCGGCCTGTGACGACGACGCAGCTGTTCAGATTGAAGCTTTGGATGTCCGCAGCGGTCCCACCAGCTGTAGACACATGGGGGTCTGGCGCTGGACCGGGACCAGAGGCCGGGGCGAAGTTCGGCGGAAAGGGGTAGGTTGGTCCTACCGCGGCGTTGGCGGCGGTGCCAACAGTTGGCGTCGGGTAGATGGACTGCTTTGTGGAATGCTGGTACGGGAAGAGCATGGGCAGCTCCCGGTACTTGTGCAAGACTGATCCGTCATTGGCGTCGTTGCTGCATCTGATAACCACAGCCTCGATTTGGTTCTTGGTTGTAATCGCGGCTGCTGAGGGCCACACCCACCCCTGACCCACGGAAGGATGACTCGTCTGTGAAGGGTGGCAGATTCCCTGCCATATTTGCTCAAGCTGGTTGACAACGAAGGGTTTCATGTCGTTTGGCTGTGCTTTCCACTTGGCCTTGAGTATCAAGTACAAGTCAAGGAGAGACAGTAACCCCTGGCCCTGAGGCGCACCTCGGTTGACATCGGCAGTCAAGGTTTTGCAGGCGTTCGAGTACGGTAGGTACGGGTTCTGGTTCCATTCCTCAAAGGAGGCAACACTGACCCGGTGGGCCTTGGTATACTTCCAGGGGTTCGAGTAGGTGGGCGTGTCCATCGGCTGCACAGCAGTGTAGTGAGGATACTTGGTCCCCAAGACAGCAGGGTTCGACTGGCTTGCCACTGCCCACAGCCAAAGATACCACACGATCTCAACAGCTGTTGTTCTCGCGTAAGCAAACAAAGGTCTGAGATCCAGCAGTTACACTACACGTACACGGATGAATGTGCATGCCACTTGGGGTGGACATGAAAACGTTCTTTGGTTTGGCGGTCTGCAACAGGTTGAGGGGCGTCGAGGATCTTGAGCCGTGATGGCTGAGCTTGATGGATGTCATGAGTCCTGAATGACCCACCGTCAGCCATTTGAGAACGTTGGCTTCGGTGTCCTGATCAGCATCGCCGGCGAGGTAGTGGGATATTTTCTGCGTGTCTGTCCAGTAAAGGATGCACACGATCGACACCTTGTTCGTCTTTGTCGGGTCTTCCTTGATGACCAAGGCGGGTGGGGGGCCCAGCACTGTTTGGTAGACGCCGATACAGTACATGGACGGCACCGTGTCGGTCGCAAAGGGGGGATTGGTGGGCCGATTCGCTTGCGCAAGGTCCGAGAGTTTTGTAATCTGGGTCAAGGGGATGGTGCACAATGTGTTGCTGAAGAATTCGGCACCCAAAACGCTCGACATTCCCGCTTCCGGGGTACGCAAGATGCAAAACCGGACCCAGTTAAAGACTGTGGTCTTTTTCCGGGGAACATAACTGGTGTTGATCCAAGCGTAACCCTGGTTGGCCGTGAGATATGGCAAAGGTGCGCCATTGAGGCGAGAACCAGAGTCGGCGAGCCAGTTCGGGGTGTAGAAGTAGGTCGCTGGCGCTTTGTTTGCGTCGTACTTGAGGTACGGAATGATGCCGGCATTCAGAGCTGCGTCTACCCTGATGATCTGAAGCAGATTCCCGTAGTGGTCTTCATCCCAGTGACTGAGAACAATCGTATCGAACTGGCAGCGGCCGTTTACCCAGTTGTACTGACTGCCGAGATACGGGATCATGTCTGTCAAGGGATTCTGGGGGGCTGCCCCTGTTCCGGGGTCGAGTGACATCCACGCCGAACCGCCATCAAGGAGAATGCACTTGTAGGCAAGCCCCCGTGGCACATATACCAGAACGTGGACAGAACAGTCCCCATTCCCGACGTTGACATGGTGTGAGTCAACGCGCCACGTCGAATTTGCCATTGTGGTGGTGCATGCCCTCGAGGACAACGAGGACCGGAAGGTTCTTGATGTTGTGAGGTGTATGGAACACAAAGAACAAGTTAATGGTGTATGAACTTGAAAGTCGAGGGATTCGTTGAGGCAAGTGTCAATGGTTTGAAAGAAGGGTGCCTGCTTAGAGTAACGACATGCACACTGTACCAATGCACGAAAGTTTATGGTACTAGGGCCAATCGAAGCCGGGGAAGACAAAATTGGTGTGGCCTGAATTAGCCCATTGCTGAGAGAAGCCTTCACAATTGCAGTTCCAATGCCAGCAGGGAGAGTTCCGGTGCCACTGCCCCTGACTCAGACATGGATTTTACTCGATTAAGTAGAACGGGGGAAGGACATCATCGTGCCTTCATGCCCAAGGACGTACCAGGTACGGTAGGGGCACTCGGAAGCAGCACCCGATACCACCAGGATTCTATTGTCACTTGCAGCTGAAAATTCAATTCAGGGTGGGGATTTGATAATTTCGATTGCTAGCTCAGGGGTAGGCTCTCTCTTTAACTCTTCGAGTCCTGACAGAGCTGTGACATCAGTGCGAGATCTAGATCTGAATGTCAGTCACCCCACTTCAAGCTTTCCATGTTCCACCGGGGTTGCTTGAGTACAGCCAGTGACATGTTGTCACCTCGTCTACCAGGTAATTACGACTTTAGGCTACAAGGTGTGGTAAGATTGGGATTCGGCCTCTTCAAGCCCCCGCTGCTTGCAGCAAGCACTTGGAGGCCCTGTTCCGGAATCGACTTCCCCATTAACACCGCAGAGTTCCAAGTTCTGGCCCAATTCGAGTTATTCGACAATCCATTCTGGACCCTTCACCCTCTTCATACCCCAGATGAGCCCTGAGTATCAACAAGGAATCTCTGTCAGGTCGCAGCAAACGTTCCAACACTACTCCCAAAGCCCAGAGAATCACAGTATCGTTTTTAATGGCCACCCCGGTAAATCTCGCTATCCCCATTAAGTTGGATGCCTTTGTGTTCAACAAGAGCGTGTGCAACGGAAACCCAGGCGATGAGACGAATCCCCCTGATGCCAAGATCGCCCCCATCACTCAGCCGAACTACACGTTCCTCCGTCTCGACGACAGCCTCATCCAGAATGATATTCTGGACCACGTCGATCTCCATAATGCTGTGCCCTGGAACAACAACCCTCGCCTGGTGAACCTCGGCCAGGACGGGGCAGTCCGCTCGCAGCGGCTCGGCGTCTACCTGCACTGGATCATCCCACGCTTCTATCGGAGTGGCATTGCATCGACTCCGTCGGCCAGCAGCTCGCAAGCGCAACAGCGGTCTAAAAGGGGGTTTTCTGTGCCACCAGAGAGCAGCAGCCCAGACTACAGCTCGCCCGAGTTCCCCCAACTACCCAATCGGTGGCTTGTGATCCGCCAACTCGACCCAGGCGCTTCCACCACGGTCCCCAACAGCAGCCAGGGGGCCGATATTGATCCGGTTACGGCATGGATTGTTGAGAGTGACCGCAGCCGGAAGATCGAGGACCCCAGTCTTGCCACAGCCGATCTCCAGGTGGACGTCTCACCGTTCATCACCAATCAGAGCGCGAGCAGCTCCTCGCCAGGCAACATTAGCATCGGCGAGCAGGCCGAGATCTTCATCGGCTACAAAACAGCGGCTAGCGGATGGACCGAGGATCCGACAGCAGACCGCGCAGACCTCACAGTGGTCAGCGCATCCAACCAGCTCTTCCCGGACTACCAACCGCATTGCAGCAACGTCTTTTCCATCCTTGACCCCTTCACATGCACCATCAACGGGCAACCTGGAACCCTTGAAGCAGCCGTCGTAAACTACTACGTTATGGGATGGCACTCGGACGAGGCAAACGACCCCCTGAGCGGAAGCGGTAGTGCTGGCAGTGTGACAAGGCAGACGCTGCTCAAGAACCTGTCCATGGCGCTCAAAGGGGCGGCCCCTTGGCCCCAAGACATTCAAGACTGGCTGAACTCAACAAGCCCCGCGCGTGTCCTATGCCACGGAGCCATGTACGACGTGCAGTGGAACGCTGACGGCCTGCCCCTGAACATGCCGGCCAACAACGCCTCACACCTCCTGGCCGACTCGATGCCCGTGTCTGTGGGCACCACGCCCATGGACTCACTATTAGCCTACCTACAGTCGCACCAGGAAACGGCTCTGGAAAAGGACTTGTTTGCACTAGGCCCCCTGCTCCGTGCCCAGGATGATGGCGTGGAGGCCCAGCGCGTCGCCATGGATGAGCTCCAGACCTGGGACTTCTCGCGCCACTTGGGCGGCGTGCACTGGCACTTTCAGAACGCAACGGGCAACACGGCCCAAGACCCCACGCCCGATGAGGCCGGCTACCTGGAGCAGCTCAACCACCTGCAACGATTGTGGGACAGCACGGCACGTCAACTTGTGCAAGTCCGGTGGCAGATGTTCTCGTACTGGTGGCAGTACGCCTCACTCTCCAGCACAGATCGCCAGAACGCAAACTACCCCCTGGACGAGTTATCCGAGCAATTCAAAAACTTGCGCGAGCTGGCCGGGGGTGCAAAGCAGGCCGCTGAGACACTCTCCAAAGACACCACTAAGTTTAGCCAGCTGCCGATGCCCGGCGTGGACCAAGAGTTTAGCCAGCGTCGCGATCCTACCTTGCTCATCGGAGGTATTGAGGCTGGCTGGCCAGACGACTATCTTGACACGCTTCTGGTGCGTCTAGATTCACAACTCATCCAGCCGGCCACGCCAGTCAGTGACATCAGCTCCTACTGCACCTCCGTCTTGCCGGCGGTTCTTCAGCCCACTGCAGAGGCCTTGGTTCAGGAGTTTAACGCCTTGGCTCCAACTTCTACAGGTAGTACTTCAAGCGGAAGCAGCTCAAGCGATGGGGATCAGGAGGTTGTCCCACTATATCACGACCATGGGAAGCACGGGAACCCTTCAGGCCCCCTTCGAGATCAGTGGGGGGGCACCCAACCGTGGTTTCCGCTCTATGTCGAGTGGGAGGCCGAGTATTTCCACGTCAAATGGGATGATTGGCAGCTGAACGGAGAGCTGAAAGGCCAGCTTGACCAGCGGTGGAAGCTAGGCATTAAACCGGGCGTGGATCTCTCCCAGGGGCCCAACACAGACACTCGCATACTTTCCGGTCGCATTCTCCTCCTTCCTCAGCCAAACTTTGCTCTCCAGGCATCCATTGCCGATCTCTTTGGTAACACTGACCCAAAGCTCATCGCCAAGTACCTCCCATGCCCGGCAGACCAGACGCTGGTGCAGACCGAAGCATACACCCTGCCATTTTTGTCAGCTCCCATGGACGGCTTCACAGCGGAACTACTTACTCTCGTTAAAGGGACGCACATTAAGCCAAACACGAGGTTCCCACAAACGGGATACGACGCTCAGGGATTGCAGCCGCTCCCAGATGCCGAGATTGGCCCCTTTGGGTCAGACGAGCTCGGCATCATTGGCAGCAAGTCGGAGGATACACCTTTCGGGACCCTCGTGCTCTTTGGACCATCAGAGCCAAACGAGATTCCGTTCAAGCCCTGCACGCACGGCCAGTTTCGCTTCACTAAGCTCAACGTCATCGACAAGTTCGGCCAGGCCATCTGTGCCATTGACCCTCGGTACGGTTACGAGGACACCCAGGCGGTGTATCCATGCCTCAGCAGCTTCTTTGCACCAGGACAGCTGGACAACGGCCAACCCAATGTCGTTGAGCCGCCCCCAAAGCCGGGCCACTGCGAGTTTGCTCAGGTCCCCCCCGCTATTAACCAGCCAGCCCGTCTCAACTGCTGCTTCGTCACCCACGACACACGTCAAGACAAAGACCCGGATACATACTCATACTGGCGACCAACGAGCGAGTGGGAGAACCCCATCTGGGGCTGGATTGTGCTCAACTACGCCGACTATGGCATACAACTGTTCTTGCCTGATGGCACCTTCTACCGCGAGGTCCGAATTGCGGCGCCGACTGCACCCATCAGCGGACCAGCAAGTGCCAAATGGCTTCCCTTCGACCCGCCGTCCTCAGCTAGCGGCCCTGACACGGCGCAGCTGGACCAGCTCCTTGCGTTGCTGACAGCTCAGGATCAAACCTACTTGCTTGCCTTTATAGCGATGCTTAACCAGTCCCTCGAGACATCTACCTCTGCGCCTGGGGCATACGGCACCTTCCTCAACAGCCTGGTTGGCCGTCCTATGGCGTTGGTCAACGCTGCCTGGAGTGTCGAGCTGGCAGCCGACGCAAAAACGGACCAGTCTACCCTCGACGGCCACGAGACCAAGGAGCAGGACACAGGTCTGCTCGAGGGCGCCGAGATCTACAACTTCCCCGTCAAACTCGGTGACATGGACCGGGCTCACGACGGCTTGGTGGGCTATTTCAACTCCCTTGCCACCCCGAAGCCAGGCAACGAGCTTGACCTGACCGCCATCTACACCTATTACACTGGGGATAACGACGGCAATGGCGAAGAAGCGGCCCCCGCCTCACAGACGCCCTTGAACCCCATCGGGACCGCAAACTACCCAGCTCTCCCGTCGTTCTGGCTCGATCCATCCCTCTTTGCCGGCACTCCGAAGCAACCCAAGACGGCACAAGACTCGGCAGATGCATACGCCCAAGCATGGAACGAGGAGCTCAAAGTCTTCGGCCTGGTCGTAGACCCTTTCACATCTGTGACGACCTACACGGGTGGTGTGTTTCCCATCGGTACGCTGCAGCTACCTCCTTGTAAGTACCCGGTGTCTTTCTCACTTTCAACCATCAACCAGATGAGGCAAGAAGCTAAGTCAAGTTTCCAGGGACATGGCAATCTGCCCTCAACAAAATGACCGCCTTCTTTCACCTCGGCCCTGTAATCGTGACCGAAGACGTACAGCAGTATTGGGACCCTTGCCACACTCTCAGCCAGTCCTACAAGCTTAACCCGCCTGATCAGGACGAGACGGTAGCCGGGAGCGCGGTCAAGCTGCCCAGTCTGGATGTCGCTAGCTGGGCGTGGCTGCAGCCGTTCGTGGTGCCTCCTGCATCATCATCATCGAGCGGATCAGGGAGCGAGCCGCTAACACCATCACCACCACCGGCAGAGGGTGATCAGACAAAGTACATGGCACTGGGGCTGGCGAAGGTTGACGCTAAACCTGGGTTTGAGAAGGGGCCGTATACCGCGCTCGAGGGGTACTTGCAGTTGAAGGCGCCGATCATAAGGCCGGATTCGCCTGTGCCACCAAGTTTTGGGTCAAGTGAGTAGGGAAAAGATTGCGGGAGACTCGGTTGGGAGACAGATGGAAGCTCTCAGTAAGTGATGGGCGTTGGCCCGTCTTGGGGATTGTTGGAGGTTTTAGTTTTTTACCCCTGGCTGGCTACATGTAGGTACCGTAAGTATCATAACTATCACTGTATATAACCCTGAAGGTACGATTAGTTGTGAACAATTCCTTTATCCCATTTTGCTGTTCATCATGTTGAGATAGTATCAACTATCACTCATAGAAATCTCATCAAATTGTTCCACATTCAACAACATAGTACATTGACAGAAGAACGTGAGAAGTGCGGAGACAAACTACCTACTGGTTTCAGGGAAACATTTCAGGGCCTCAGCGCGCTGAATTTACGGAGACTCGGCAATGTCCTGAAACCAGTTCGACTGAATGGTTTCCACGAATGGCGTGAATCTTGTCTGACCGTCCGGAATGTAGTACACGTAATTCTTGCGGCCCGCCGTGGTAGCGGCCATCAGCGTAGTGCTCAGCAGGCCAGGCCCGCTGGTGACCTCGTTCTTGTACCAGTGAATGGACGAGCCCTGCACCTTACCGGCGACTCGGTTAAGCGCCTGGTTGTGGTCCATGTAGTACAGAAAAACTTCGAGGCTTAACAAGTCGTTGGTAGATGTGACTGCGAGCGGGCTGGCAGTAGCCACGCCTGCCGTACCTTGGATCGGGTTCTCTGTCAGCTGGTCAGCGGGAATTGTTTTAGTTATGGGACAGTGTATGATTAGCAGCACTTACGGCTCTGATCGGTTGAGTTCACCCAGTAAATCAGGTGCTTGTTGTCCGTGTTGGCATAGATAACGAAGCGCTCCTGATTCCCCTGGGAGTAGACGGCTGCCATGTTTGTGTTGCAGCTCGGGTTGGTCATGGACCACGCAGGACTCGGGGTGATGTTGCTTCCGTCAACGCGAAACTCGACGATCTGATAAGACGACTGGCCCCTACAGCGGTTGTCTGCCGTCAACATCCTTTCCTCCTCGAATAATAAGAATCGCGGACGTACTGGGGAACTTGAATGTAGTACACGTAGTCATTGCCAGTTGCTGCATCCGAGCAAGCGGCCACGGCCGAGCACGTTGTCTGAACACCACTGCCCGTTGCAATGGGGTTGTAGACAGGACTGAGTGTGGAGATGTAGAATGCTTTGTCGCTTACACCTGGCTGAGTGATACCATAAACGGTGGGCTTCAGGATTGTAAGTCCAGCATTCCGAAATATTGCCTCATGAAAACTCACCACATTGTTGCTGAGAACGGCGGACAACGATGAGGGGTTTACAATGACCCCCTTGGGTACTCCATTGTCCTGGAACGCCGTGTACTGGGCCGTGTTTACCACGGACCGCACCTCCATGGCCAGTTGCTGCTTGAAGCCATTTAGGAAGAACAGCATGTGGGTGTTCTGGTCGCCAGGGGTTGGGATTACCGTCACTGGGGATGCCATAACTACCTTTGTTGGTGATCTGTTGATGGTATCTCCTTGTTGTTTTGTGTGCAAAGCGAGGGGAACTTTACGTAGAGTTTATTGCAAACCCAGGAGGCTCAAAGATGGTAAATTCGCAGAAGGTTATCATGGCATGTGTATTGGTCTGACCTCATCTGAGCATGATGTTCGACGCCCAGACCGGCCTAGAGCTTCGATAACTGGCTAGCTTACAACCCGGTTCCATGTTGACATTCCCATTTCCTCGGAACTGCGTCCACATTTGGGGACAGAACAGGCAAGTACAAGTGTACTGGGTTACCGCTACACATCGATACATTATCATACTAAGCAATCTAGAACAATGTGCCATTCGTATTCAGTCCGAGGCATCTGAAGTTGTGATGTGGGGAACCGCATACTGACCTCATTCTCACATCTGCAATCTCGATCCCCAGTTCAATACAATCATACAACGGATACCGGAATGAGTTTCCGGGCCCTGAGAGAGTTCGAACTTTGCGATGGGACGGACGGAGACGTACTACCCCTGAAGCCCTGACAGCCCCTGAGTTCCTCCCCACACCACACCTTAAGCGTGTGAGTTACGCCAACAACCCATTGCAGAGCCTGGAAACACCAAATTTACGCCAATCTTCACTACTTGAATCACCAAAAATAAACATCTGTGTGCACAGATGACTCCGACAGTCGACCTTCGGCGCCCTGGGTGGAAGAAGACACCCGTGCCTTCACGACACCTTGTTTTTCGCCATGGACGACGACAACTTCGCAAGCTTCGGACAGAGGCAGCCAGTGGCAACTCCGACACACCCACGGTCGGACCTGTGCTCTCACCAGGCCAAGAGCAGCTCTTTTCGTCATATGTGCCGGGACTGGAGGCGGGTCTGCACCGCATCGACGTCGAGCAGGACATCGCAGCGGCCGGGCAGACGATGAAGCAGACGACCTCGCATCTCTTCAACGTAATTGCACCTCGCTTTGCGTTGCCTGACCATGCAGTCGACTCTTTTTACCCACCTCGAGGGCACGCCGACAGGGCTGAAGTTGTGCCTCACATGGTGTTCAATGACCCGACGCTGCCCTGGGAGAGGACGGCCAGTGCTGTCTACACAGATGACGACGCCACGAACACAGTTCCGTGGCTGGCGATGCTGTTGTTTACCCAGGACGAACTCCGGCTCAGCAACTCTGATCTTTCGACAATGTTCGCGGCCACAAGCCTGGGAACAGCCGCAAAACAGAGCGACACGCTGACCATCAATATGCTGGCCTCGGAGATTCCAGAGGTCACAAACTCGGCTTCTGCCGTGGTATTTGACCCTGAGGGGGACGGCGCAGACGCCAAGACGGACTTGATTTTTGTGCCCTCAGCCTTGTTCAACGCTCTGTTCATGCAATACGACGCTCAGGGGCAAGCGACACCAGGACAAACCAATGGCTGGGTGCATCATCACAGATTCCTTGCTCACCTTCGCCACATTCACCTGGATGGAACGGCGACAGCGGCTATGACCGAAGATGAGGACCACACATACTCGGTCGTTGTTGGTCATCGGACAGGGCCGCTCGATATCACGCAGCCAACTACGGTGGTGGCGCATCTGGTCAACATCGAGGGAGTCGAGGCCATGAGCTGGCCCGCCACAAAGGGCTATGTGGCGATGAGTTCTCTGTACTCTTGGGACTACACCTGCTTACCGCCCAACTCTCTTAATGTTGCCGATGCGTTTGCACAGCTGGGTACCAGTCTCAGCGTGCTCCGTCCTGGTCTTACAGACAGCGATGTGAGCGCCCTTCAAGCCGCCGGGGCCGTCGGGGGCCGGCTGGCCAGCCGACTCAGTGATGGCTTCTCTATGACAAGGTACCGCCTGCAAACGGGAGAGGTCTCATCAGCTCTTTTCAGAGGCCCAGTCACACCTACTGCGGTAAACTTCCCGGCAAGTGAGCAACCCCCATGGCCGGCGACGTCGACTACGGGCACGAAGCTGCAGATCCTCGATCAACAGCTGAACTTGATGGATCTGACCTATTCGGCGGCCTGGAATCTCGGAAAGACACTGGCGCTCGCGGACCAGACATTTGCCGCCGCACTCTCACGGGTGAGGACGCAGATCTTTGATGTGGCCATGAAAGAGGCCCAGGAATCCGTTGTCAAGGCCTGGGCTGCCGACCTCGAGATACCTTCGCCATACAGGAAGAGAGAGGATCTTATAAGCAGCATTGCCAGCACCATCAAAAAAGTTCGAGAACTCCCCAGAAGCAAGGAACTTCAGCAGGACCCAAACGGCATGGCGCATCGCTGGTTCCGGCCGGAGTACCCCAAATTGGATCTCACGTACAAGGGGAGTGAGATCGACCCTGTCATCGACCAGTACCTTGCAAGCGCGGCTGCCATAGTTGCAAGCACCACCGACGGGGACGGTTCAAGCCAGTCTCCTCCTGCCCCTTACAACGAGTTTAACGTCCCGTACTCCCCAGACTGGGCGGTCGTGCTCAAGTGGGTCATGGACCGGTATTTCCTGGTCAACGTGCCACCTCACTACCTCATCAGCGATGCAAGCCACCTGCCGAGTGAAGGCTTCCGATTTTTCAACATAGACCCGGCTTGGGTGTGGGCCATGGTCGACGGCGGGCTCAGTCTCGCCAACCACCTGGACCGGAGTGACGACCGCCTCCGAGACGCCATAAAAGGGGCCATCAACACATACTTAACAACGCAAATCCCGGGGCTCGGTTATGTCCCTCCAGTGCCAACATACGGCTTCTTCGTTCGCTCGGCCTTAGTGATCAAATTTCCAGACATGATCGTGGACCTGAAGGGCACGGATAAGACGGATACCGCGGGCCCTCCTGAAATTCTCCGCCACGAGATACTCGGCCAGGACACGTTGTTTGGGCTACTACGGGCGTCGCCGGCGGATCCAAGCTTTACCTCCCTGCTGTTGCGTGAGCCCCCTCACCAGCAGTACTTTGCGGCCGCCACGGACATCACTTCGCAGGCCATCGAGATGGACTACCAGAGAGTTTACACAGACCCCAACGCCAACGACCCGGACAGCGACAAGACCATCCCGTACGCCGACACGCCAGAGGAAACAAACCCCCGCGGAAAGAACTACATTTGGGGAACCACCCCAACCGCGACCGATGTACGCATCCTCAACGTAGAAAATTACGCGGCCGATGTGCAGACGCAGCTCGTGGATCTCTTCAAGTCCAACCCAACCTGGTATAATGCTCCATATGCATCTGCCGCGCTCATGGGCATTGAGATGAACGAGCCTTGCTGGCAACTTGAAGTGCAGCTGCCCTACGCTGACCCATCAACAGGGGGCGGCGCAACAGCAGCAGCATCAGGAGGAGGGAAAGGAGCGAGAACTGAAGCGAAATCCCTTAGATCCGGTCATCACCAACGCCCAGGCCTCCTCCTCCCGCTACCCCCAAAACGACAGCATCCCCCACGCAAGAAAGCAGTCTTCCCCGAGCAACCCGCAGTCACCTGCGCACCACACCCGGGTTTCACCAAACGCACTCGTGGCACCCCCCTCTGCCGTCAACACCCAGCACCTCACGTCCGCGTCCCCCGACCCGGACCATCAACCTCCCCGGCTGGCGGCAGCAGCAGCAGACCACAACCCTCAGGTCCGCCCAAATTCACCTACCTCATGTATCCCGTGGGCACCGCATCAGCAGGACAATCCCAAGTCCCCATGCTCCCCAACAGCGCCAAGCAAGATCTCGTTTTCTCAATCGTCCTCACCCCCGGCACAGGACAAGACTTCCAACTCACCTCACTCTCCTTCTCTGTCCCCCTGGCCGCGCCGCGGCCGCTGATTGCCCAGGGGTACGACTACCGGTTCAGCGGCGGCGGGGTGACGATGCTGTCCAACATGCGGTTTGTGGCGGTGGCGCAGTTCACGCTGGACGGTAAGACGCTGCTGCTGACGGTGAAGCCACGGACGGTGAGCGGGTGGTGGCCGGTGGACCAGCTGGAGGAGGTGAGCTTCTTGTTGAGTGGTGTGGTGGTGCAGACGTATGATGTGGCGACGAGCGTGGATGTGCCGGTTGTGGAGGCGTATGAACCGGATAGGACGTATCCGAATCATTTGTATGTGGACTTGGTGCTGCCGGGGGGGTAGGGAGGTTGGAAGGGGGTTGGGTGTTTGAGGCCTGGCTAAAAGATGGTCACCTGGCGACTATGGATAGGGGAAAAGCTTTTGGATCTACCTTGGGACCGTTACGTTTTTATACTAACTTAAGTTGATGTCATCGGTTTGATGTATTCACTGAGCACGCAGAGAACCAGCAGCAAACTCACCACACTGACAACGTTTCTGATTTGTGTTTAACAATCTTCAGACCGGAAGGGCACCAAACTTCCCGGGCCGTGAAGCAGCCACGCCCATTTCCTGAACACCGGACGCCATTTAGAAGGGGCAAACGACTTGATTAGGTAGAAAATCGCTACCGCCCATACGTTCCTTCCCTTCCACCATCTGCCCTTTCCTGGTATTTCACGGCTTCGCGGAACCCATAATCGCCTTAAGAACCTCGAACTTGCGGGCCCTGGCCTAATCTCAATCTTCATGTTCCCAACCAAACTCCTCAGCTCCGTGGAAGCCATCTCCCAAACTGATCCCTTAGCTGGTGACCCAGTCCCCGGCTGGGATCAATGAGATTTAGCCCGTTCAGACGCGCAGGTTGCAGGGACTAGGCCCGTCTGCTGGTTCCGTCGCATCCAGATTGCCAGACTTGGCAGTATTTACTTCGTCGAGTAGCTCCTGCGTGCCTTGCCATTCCAAGCTGTCCGAATCCGAGTCTGCGGAGTTCTCTGAGTCGTCGTTCAACTCTGATTGCAGATCTGAGGCCTCAGTGAAAGCATCACCCTCGGATTCCACAGACCCACTCCACTCAAGTTCTGAAGTGTCTTCAAGAGAATCCGTGTCTTCCA
The DNA here is from genome assembly GCA_027569505.1 of Chloridium humicola. Taxonomy (NCBI): domain Eukaryota; kingdom Fungi; phylum Ascomycota; class Sordariomycetes; order Chaetosphaeriales; family Chaetosphaeriaceae; genus Chloridium; species Chloridium humicola. The sequence continues at coordinate 107,184 of JAPDFF010000044.1, read as the reverse complement.
CATCCGCTTTGTCCAGCCCTCCATTTTGATCTGGGCTGGGGTGTGGACAATGGCTGGTACGAGATTGCGTTGTCGTATGCGCAAATAGACGAGTGCCTTCTTAGGCAGAACAGCAGGCTGTTTTAAATGAAGAAGAGCTTGCCATTGTCGACGTCGTAATTGACTTATTGTTGTTAGCGCGGTTTACATCTAAGGGCGCTAGCTTTGTACTTGATGCCTACTTCTGCAAAGTCCTTCTTGACAGACAAGAAGAGAGCTTCCTTTCGAGAATCAGGCAATGAGGTTTACTCACTCCTGCCAATGGGTGAGACTGGGCGAACCACGCGTCTGTTTAGGGAGTCTAACTACATTCAGGATTCACAAGCTCAGCCGCAATATCCCGCATAGGCAGCATAGGTGTATTTTGTCATCAGGCTGGGAACAGTTCCCCGTCGCATCACGTTGTGCCTAAATCTTTACCCTAAAACCTCACAAGCACTCATCATGTCCCTATTCTTCTGTGACGGCTGCACCGAGGCGATACCAGCCCAAAAGGCTCGAGTACAGTGCCGAGAGTGCCACAATTACGATCTTTGCGCCAACTGCGCGATATTAGGATCAGTAACAGGTCGCCATCTAAGCAGCCACCAAACGGTCTTGCACAGGACAAGCGGCTTTGCCCAACCGCCGCCACCGCCGCCGCCTCCGGCTAGGAATCCCGTACCGACTGCCGCTCCAGCAGCAGCTAGTGTTCCTCCGCCAGTTACCCACACAACCGTTCCAAATCAGCGGGGACAACCAACCACGGCATGGGGCCAATTCTTCAATACTCAGACCTGGCAGCATACGAACGCCTTCGCTCAGTTAACAGCGGCCATTTTTGAGCGGGTGGACACAGGCAGAATAGGCTACATGACGCCTGAAGGACACTCTGCTCTCCTTGACGTGATTGGCACTCCGTTGCATGGTAACGTCTGTATGTTGCCCAAGAGAGTACAAATTCTCCAGGCACAGTTGAAGACTAACAGAGCAATTTCTTCCAGGGAAACAAACCTACCAAAACGGCTTTAGCGCGGCGAGAGAGAGTCACGCCGACAGTGCCCTCAAGGAGGTCTATGACCTGCTGTCGATCGACCATATCCTCCGTCCGCGCCAAACCGCTACGAACGCAAACTCGCAACGATCCTCGCTCCACAATAGTATCTTCAACGCCGTCATAAATGCTTCCACAACACAGACCCCGATGCCCCTCATGACCCTGAGCGGCTTCACCGAGCTCTGCAAGATCGAGGCGCTCTCAGACCCGGATTCGGCACGCAACGACTTCAACATCATCATCCGACACTACGACCTGCCCATCTGGCGCGAGCGCGGCGAGATACCGCGCTGGGTGCTGCCGCCGCAGCCGGTGCCAGAGATGCTGGCGCGGGTTGCGCAGGCGCAGGCGAGGTCGTTTGCCAAGATGGAGACGAACAATCGGCTGTCGGCGGCGAGGATCCAGCTTGCTGACAACCAGATTGCAAGAGCGGCCCGTTCCCAGGAGAGGATGGGCGAGATTGGGTCGGGTTATTATACCGAATATTATTACAGATAAACGGGACCGGTATGAATTAGTATTTTTGCGTTTTTATCTTGTTTCGCTTCTTTCCTACCTTTTGTAATTAACTAACTAATTAGTTACAAATAAATAATCACGCACGTGTCCGTGACCCATACCTACCTAGTTCCTGGCCTTCAAGTGTACTTGAAGGGAAGCCTTCCAGGTTGGCAAACACACCACCACCACCATCAAGACATATCACTACTTGAGGGAAGCCTCGGGTTGCAAACACATGGCATAGTTACTTAATGGTTGCAGGCAAAGCCTTGGTGTGACAGCCAAGAAGCTAGTTTACAGCGCGCCGAGTTCCAACAAATCCCATGGCATCTTGTTACAAAACACGGACTGGAAGCCTAGCACAGCTACAAGCCTCCTCACCCTGATAAAGTCCAGAAGGATTTCCCACGCGACAAATCCCCAAAGTCGCTCTGATTCCTGCCTATGTTCATACTTATTTTGTTGAATGTTGAACAGAAGTCCTTGACAATTTTACCGAAACGTCGCTTGTTTCATTCTAACAATGCTGAGGTTAACTCGTCGCAACGTCAACAGGCCAGCTGGTCCGCCATGCGAGGCCTGCTCGAAGCTGACACTACGGTCTCTCCGTGACACTGGGACTTTTATATCACTTTGCGATTGCCCGGTTGGGGAGTTCGTTCGTTTGGCGGTTGTCTGTGCATGCGATGGCCTGAAATCACCCTCTTTTCTCAGGCGCATCCTCAACGGCAGTGACGTTATTCTGCTCTCCTTGATTGAGCCATTCGACAGCTCTCTATGGCAGAGTCAGCTACAGGTTCAGGTTGTGGCCAAGTTCTTGACATGGCAGCACGACTTCTTGAAGAGGTTAGGTGAGAATATCGTTGTCATTCCGGAACTTGACGTATCAGCGGAAGTTGGTAAGTCAATCAACCACTTCATTGGTATCAAAATTCGAAGAGCCCTCATACTCATCTGTGGTGCTTGCTTTCAGGTACCCCAGCTGCGTCTCTCATTGCGAGGAGGGTCATACACGGCTCGATCTCCCGCCAAACCGTGACGCTACTACAGGATTGGCTACGGTCGTGTGACGAATGCCATGAATGGTGTTCTCGCGATGTGACCGGATCCCCAAGGCCAGCTTCGCCTCTTCTCCCAACAAGGGTGGTCGATCTTGGACATGGAGATCAACCGCCCCGGCTCCATGTCACAAAAGGGGAACGTGGGAGATATGTGACCTTGAGTCATAGATGGTCAAGCCAGCCTTCGCTTCTTACTCGAAAAAGCAACCTTGCGGATCTCCAGGCCGAGATACCCCTCGAGAAGCTCTCAGGGACCTTTCTCGACGCGTTCAACTTGGCAAAACAGCTCGGAGTTCGCTACATTTGGATTGACTGCCTTTGCATCATCCAGGATGACTTGTCCGACTGGCAGCAGGAGGCGAAAAAGATGGGCATTTTTTATGAGATGGCCTACTTCACCATCGCGGCTACGGTAGCAACATCCGGACACGAGTCCCTTCTGCTGGAACGCAACCCGGATATCCTAGAGTTTCAGTGCGATTCCACATCACCCGAGGAGGGCACGTTCTTCCTGACGAGGGAGCCTCTGCCTGACCCCAATACCCACATAGAAGAGTCGGCACTTAACCGCCGTGGGTGGGTGCTCCAGGAACGCCTCCTGTCACGCCGCGTGCTTCACTTTGCCGCCGACCAGATCTACTGGGAATGCCACGAACACGCGGTCTCACAGAGCGGGACAATCTTCCGTCCACGGAATACGGTCGACTTCCTCTTCCCGCTGCCGGGGCTGATGAGGAACATGCAGAACTTGAACATCACCAAAGACTTCATCGGCTCGGAAGAGACAGACCGCGGTTTTATGCAAGCCTGGATTACCATCATGGAGTACTACTCGGCCTGCCAGTTCACCTACGAGACGGACAGACTCCCGGCCATCCTCGGCCTTGTGGATCGTTTGGACCCGCTGACCTCGAGGACGTACATCGAAGGCAACTGGTTTCTCGAGGGAAGCAAGGAGCCGCCAGCTTCCCTCTTGTGGACTGCGTGTGCCGGTGCGGGGGACAGGTTGCCGAGGGCGCAGCGGGCGGCGTCTTGGTCGTGGGCGTCGATAGACGGAGAGGTGACGTTCCATAACCTGCGGCAGCCTATCAAGGCCGGGCTGGTGCAGATCATTCGAGCGCCTTTAGGTAAGCACTCTTTCGCGAAGTTGCAGGTGCGAGGGAAGATAATGTCGGCCAGTATCAACCGTGGCACCACCGAAGGGCCAAGGAGAGTGTTCCCGCTTGCGTCGAGGCGACAACAGCAAGGAGACCCCGATTCGGATGCCAGGGAGGAAAGAGCGCAGAGGTCGATCGGAAACATTACGGTTGATCTCGTGTCGTGCAAGTTTTTGGAAGTCGAGTGTCTTTATATGCTTAACGTTACGGACTTTACGGGATATCCCATATTCCTGGCTATGGAAAAGGTAAGGCAGTCGGACGAGGGGCTTCCAACCTATCGCCGAGTTGGGATAGGGTCACTTTCTCAGGGGTGGAGTGCGGCGTTCAAGGATGAAAAGGACATTGTTTTGGTCTAATAATCTGTGTCGATGGAAACTTTTCGTAAATCAGTGCAGACAGAGCGGTCAAAACCGAACGAAGTCCAGACACGGAACATTATGTTGGAACCAGCGGTAGTTTGGTAGGCCAATTGAGGGTCAAATAGAGGGCCAATGGAGGGCACTTGCAGAGGGCACGGCGATTAGGTTGTTCACTGCTTGAATTGACTGGATTCAGCAGTTATTCGTTGTTGTTGAACGTTGGCAGATTGCGCTCAACGTTCGGTAGTTTGGTTCCTTTGAGTCACGTGACCCTCAGGACTAGGGCCGTAGTTGGGCCCCAGTTCTGACACATTATACTTTCCTCTCCTTGCCAAATGATTTAGCGAGAACCATACTCCCTTAGGATTTCCAAGAAAGGAAGAACCACTGCCAGTGGCATTTCAAGCTGCCGACGGTAACCAAAAGACGGCTTCTCGAGGGCCAAGCCTCAAGAGCCTGGATTCAGGCTGCTGGAAACAGAGCTTGGAGTATTCTCTTCAGCAAGTGCGCCAGTTGGGCCTTTGCGCAGAGAGGAGATGAAGCCGGGGGTCGTTTATCAACTAACGTCCTGAGTTGTTTCGAGTAAATCCAACATGGTTTCTTTAGATCCTCAGGTAACAGGTTGAGACTTGAGAATCCCAAGTTGAGATCCAGGAAGCGATATTAGTGTGGAGCCAGGTATCGTTGTTAGAAGGGTTTCGGTTTCGGCTAGGAAGAACCGGGCACGTGGAGGTGGAGGGCGGGACGAATTGAACGTTGGGTCGTGCGTTGGGTGCGAGGCGATGCGCAAGGCCAAAGTGGTTGGGAAAATCCAAAAACAAGATGCGCGAAGAGTTGATTGTGACGAAGACATTCTCAGCCGTCTTCCACTTCCTTCTGTTGGACCCTGAAGTCAAGACAAAAAGGAATCCACACTGTGCGTGTCTGACGAGTCGCGTTGCATTTCCGAAACGCGGAGGTCGCCATCTGGGTTTATCCGTTGGGTCCCCGCTGGCGCATGAGTGGCTCCACCGGCTCGTCAGCGGAATGACGCGACTTTGATAAACTCGCGTTGGGGGTGGGGGCTGGCCGGGCCTAGACCCGCCAGCCACCGGATATGACGGCATGCCTCAAATGCAGTCCTACGTCATAGGGCTTGGCGAGGCCCGAGACCCGAACCCGTGCCGCGCAGGTGCAGCCGTGGATGGGTTTCTGTGTCAATTTAGTCGCGGTTTTGTCGCAATTCAGAGACAGTTTGGGGCGGAAACATCGGAGAATGGAAGAGGTGGGATTTTCGAAACCGGAGTTCTTGCGCGAACGGCGGGTTTGGACGCAGGTTCCAACAACGCAGCAAGGCAGAGAGTTTGGCGCTGTGGTCAGGGTCCTGCGGCAGGGAGGGCGCCGGTGCATGATTGGACGGCTGCTGCAAGATCAGCAGGATCAGCAGCAGTTGGAGGTCTTGGCGACTGCTTGAGTTTCCTGCCACGGGCTCAGGCGCCAGGAGAGACCCTGAAGATGGGGACGGGCCAGGGGCAGCAGGGTCCGTTGCTTTTTGCTTGAGGAAGGACAGTTTCCTTCTTCCTCCCTCCCTCAAACGTGAGCCGAGTCGTGCGAGGCTGATTACAAAAGTGAAGAGGGCTGGCAGTGGTGTTCGGGGGTGACACAGGCGGAGCCGAGCACGAGCACGAACGCGGGATAATCAAGGCTGCTGGATCGGGGGGACTGAGACAGACGAGACAGCCAACTGGGCCAACGGCAGGCAGCGTACAGCACCAAGTGCCTATCCGTAAATTTCAATGTATCCGTACAGGAAGGGGGACTCACAGGGGCTGCCTGACACCGGGAATAAGGCTCGGGCAAGTGACTGTCTGTCCCGCTATCAGGGCTTCCAGGCTCGTGCCGCAGTTTTGCCATTTTCCTTTGTTTTGGCGCGTCTCTGCCAACTTCTTCCGAGGAAAGCGCGAAGTCAGCGACGAAAAGCGCAGGTGGTCGCAAAAACGTGCTTGGCAAGGTGGGGCTCTCCAGGCGGCAGTGGGCTTTTGCAGCATTTCGATTTGGCCGCTTTCGTATTTTCGCTGGGCTGAAAGTTGGCGTCTCCTGCAGTGCTGCAGCTGGGGACACCCAACAACCCTCCTCACCCTGTCACGGGTCGTCCACTGTTTTCCCGTCTGCGACAGCGCACATCCCCGCCGAGGTTCACCGTGTCTTGGGTCGGACAACACTGGGCCGCGACCGAAAAAAGTTCCAGACCCGCCGGTTCAGGTTTCCAGGTTCCCGCCCAGTTTCGCTGCTGCACGGCTTCGCGCCATCGCCGGGTTTAGCGACACACCTCTCCTCTTCTCCCAGCGCCAGTGGCAGGTGACAAATTTCAGATCCAGCACCACACCAACCACACCCCCCAACCCCCGTTCACCACCCACTACCCCCCCCAACAACCATCCAGCCGACTCGCCGATCCGTTTGCACTTCATCGAGTCTCCAGCGAAGCCGGAACGTCGCCCACGTCTACAGCTCCAGCTCCAGTCATCGACCTCGACTTCGACGTTGACCTCCGATGCCTCGACGATACTGACGCGAGGCTGGAACAATGGCGAACCCGGTGGGGGAGGACAACTGGGTCGACTTTGTCGACCGCCAACTGCGCGAGGCCAACGACCTCGAGGGCCGCGTGCGCGTCATCGAGACCTGCCGCCACGCGACCCTCGCCGAGCCCGGCAGCATCAAGGTGTGGATGGCATACTGCGAGTACTTCTGGTCGCTGTATACCGACTGCCAGCCCGGAAGCGACGCTGGCTGGCCGTCCGAGGAGCAGCAGATCGGCCGCGAGACCTTCACTCTCGATGCCGCTCTCAACCTCTGGCAGGAGGCCTACGAGGCCGTGCAGTACCGCCTCTCCGACAGTCACATCCTATGGAACCGCTGGGTCTCACTCGAAATGGAGCTGCTGAGACGCACCGCCACCGAGGCCGGCGTGCGCCGCATCACCCACCTCTTCAAGAACCGCCTCGCCGTACCCCACGCGACCTGGGATGCCACCTCTCAGATGTTCTCGAGCTTTTTGTCGGACTACAACCGGCAGGCCTACGAGAGCGAGATGCTGCAGGTGACGCGGAATGCCAAGGACGCGAAGCGCCTCTACGATCTGCGCGACCCGTGGGAGATCAAGCTGGTCCGCGCCGCCAAGTCTGGCGATGCCGCCGCCCTTCGAGCCACCATGTCTGAGTATCTGGACTGGGAGATCCGCCTGCTGAAGTCGAAGAAGGATGCGCGGGATGTCGTGGTCAATTTTCAGATCTGTCTGGGACTGTTCTCGCGCGCCTTGACCGGCGTCTTGGCCGCCGTGGAGGACACCTGGCTTAACTTCGCTGTGCTGATCTCCACGACCCACACAGACCTCAAGACCGGCCGCTCCCATCTGCCCGCAAATTTGGTGCCCAACATGCTCGACGTCTTGCAGCGCGCCGTCCGCCACACCCCCTGGTCCGGCCCAATATGGGCGCGCTACATCTTGACTGCCGAAGAGGCCGGCCTGGCCTTCACCGACATCGAGCGCATCAAGCATGCTGCTACCGACAGCGCCCAGCTGGACAGGGACGGAATGACCGGTGTCCTCGACATGTATTCTGCCTGGTGCGGCTACCTGAAGCGGTCTGCCATGAATCCCACTGCCAACGAGGAAGCCGTCGACGTCGCCGAAGTCGGCCTGCCGTCGGCCCTCGAAGATGTTAGGCACTGGGGCAAGCGCAAGTACGGCGAGGCCTACCAAGGCGACCCTGACTACCGCCTCGAAAAGATCCTGATCCAGTTCCTCACCGAGAAGAAGGATGATATCGACAGCGCGCGCGGTGTCTGGGACGAACTGTCTCGCGTCGAACTTCACGCCAACAGCTACGACTTTTGGCTTAATTGGTATCTATGGGAGATGATGGTGTTTACCGCAGCCAGGAGCAAGACGCGCAGCCCGACTCCAGCGACGCCGCATTCTCAGGGCCTGCGGGTCCCCACCTTTGCCACCCGCGTCTTCACTCGCGCACTCAAGGTTCGGACCGTGGACTGGCCGGAACGCATCATGGAGATCTATCTCAAGCACTGCAACGACTACGAGCATGCCGAGACGCTGCGGGAGGCCCAGGACACTATTTACAAGACCCGCAAGGGGGTTGCCAAGCGTCGTGAACGCGAAGCGGCGCAGGCCGCACAGGCTGCCCAAATCGCCCAGCAGCAGGCAGCGCAGGCGGTCGCAGTTGACCAGCTGATGACTGACGTCGCCGATGGAGGATCGCCAAGTTCCAAGCGGAAACGCGAGGCCACGCCCGGCGAGGACAATGCTGGGAACAAGCGGGCCAAGAGCGAGACCCAAGGTGGCGAGGACCTCAAGCGGGATCGCGAGAACACGTCGGTCTGGATTACCAACCTGCCCAAGGACGCCACACAGACCAAGCTGAAGCAGTTCTTCCGCGAGTATGGGCACATCAACAACATCGACCTACAGAAGCGGGACGATGCGTCTATCGCCCTTGTTGAATTCCGCAGCCCCGAAGATGCCAGGTCCGCCCTCCTCCGCGACAGCAAGTACTTTGGCGACCACGTCATCCAGGTGACCGCCGCTACCGACTGCACTCTTTTCGTCACCAATTACCCACCCGAAGCCGACGAGCAGTACCTGCGCGGCCTGTTCAAGAACTGCGGCGAGATCTACAGCATCCGCTTCCCTAGCCTCAAGTACAACACCAAGCGCCGCTTCTGCTACGTCACATTCCGCGACCGCGCCGCCGCCGTCGCTGCCACGAAGCTCAACGGCAAACCCATCGAGTTCGGCAAGTACAAGCTGCTCGCCAAGTTCTCAGACCCAGCCGGCCGCCAGCAGCGCCACGGCGCCCAGGCCGAGGAGCGCGAGCTACATATCGTCAACCTGCCGCGGGGCACCTCCGAGGAGGATGTCAGGGGCTTGTTCGCCAAAGCCGGCCGCGTCGTCAGCGTCCGCGTGCCGCGCAACATGGCAGGACTCTCCCACGGCACAGCCTTTGTGGTGATGGAGACCAAGGACGAAGCACAAGAGGCAATCAAGACTCTCGACAAGCTCATCTTCGGCCAACACCCGATCAAGGTCGAGCTCTCCCGGCTGCCGGCAGCAAAAGTCACTGCCACCAGTCGCGCCACCGACGGCGCCACCCCCGACGCTGGCTCCCCCTCCTCTCCGCGCCCGTCCTCCTCATCAGCTTCCGCCCCCAACCCCACATCCGCCGATATCGCCGCCCGCACCATCGCCGTGCTCAACGTCCCCGACACGATGAACGACGCCCGGCTGCGGAGCGTCCTGTCCTCGGCCACTTCCGACCAGTACCCCATCGTCAAACTCGTCCTGCACCCCAAACACGGCGGCGCAATCATCGAGTTCGGGGACGCCGCGGTCGCAAGCAAGGCGAACATGGCCATTAATGGGGTTGAGGTGCAGGTTAGCGAGGAAGAGGGCGGGAACAGGAGGCTGAGAACGGGTACTGTGGCGGAGTTGTTCAAGGGGAAGGGGGAGAAGAGGGTGGATAGGGTTGATAAGCCCTCTTCGGCTGCTTCAGGGGCTAAAGCGCAGGGGAAGAAAGCTGCGGGTGGGGCGGGATTGATGCCACCTCCGCCGGTGCTGGTGAAGCGGCCTGCGCCGGGTGGGAAGACGGGGCCGAAGAGGTTGTTGGGGTTTGTGGGAGGGGTGAAGAAGAGTGCTGGGGCTGGAGAGGAGACCAATGGTACTGGGGCAAAGGTGGAGGGTAAAAAGAGCAACGCGGACTTTAAAAAGTTGTTTTTGGGCGGCGGAGGTAACAGCAACACGGCTGCGGCTACGACTGCGGCTGGGGATGGGAAGGCCAAGGAGGCGGGTGGGGACGGGAAAATGGAGGTTGACAGGGAGGGTAATGGCAGCACGGATTAAAGCTGCATGGGTGGGACATGGGAAGGAAGATCTGGTGCATGTTACGCTAATACTACGGGGTATGATACCAGGGATGGACCAAAGATGGTGTGTGCCAGGCCGGTTCGGTGGCTTAGGTATTTAGTACTGATGAATACCCCTAGACATGGTTGCTTTCAGCTGGGGGTAAAAGGAGAGGCTGTATACCAAGTACGGAACGCTAAGTCATGTTGGTTGCGTGCCTGCTGGCGTCTACCTTGCTTCATTGGGCCTACTCCGTCTGCGACAGAACATGTAAAGTGTCTGCAGACGGGGGTGATAACAGGCATGGCACTAGCTGTCGACAAGAGCTCAGTTGGTTCTACTAAGTGCCAGCTGCCAGCTGCACAGAAGGTCCATTGGCAGTCTTTCTAGGTTGTCGCAAACCGACAAAACCGTCAACCTCCTTCTCTACCGCGTCAACATCCACATTCCACCATGAGAGTTTGAGAAGCAGGGGCATTTCAGCATCGAGAACGCATGCCCCAAAGACAGTTCGCGCACCAAAATGGCGCATTGTAGGCGCGGACGATTTCGAGCAAGGAATTGAGGATGGTGTCTTTGGACAGCGGCGTGGAGAGGATGTGTTGGGATGCCATCGTGGATTCACGAGGGTTTAGCACACCTCATGTCAAAGTTCGGTATTGTCAAGCCGAAGGAAGCCCATATCTTGGTCGGGAAGGCAAAAGATCGGATCATAAGGTGATGGTTGGTTCCCGGTTCTCCTTGGAAGCCGAGCCCTGTTTCCTTTGTTTATATCGCTTATTATACCCCTAACTATTGCGAAAGAACCCGATAACGCCTCCAATCGAGACCGAACCGTCACTCTTCCCTCAGATGATGCAGCGCCGTGCTTCGCCCCTCCGGATCCGCGATGAACTCCTGCATGACCATCTCCATGTCCTCGCAGGGCGAGTAGTCGCCGCTGCCTGTGGCAAACAGTAGGTCGAATGCTGATGTGCATTCGTCCCCAGACTCGGCTGCGGCTACGAGGTTGGCGGGGACGAGAGTGTGGTGCGGGGCGTGGATGTCTGAGGATGAGGAAAGGGTTAGATTAAAAGTACCCATGGTTTCTGGGGGCTGACTTGTGTGATTCCAGGGACGTGGCAGAGGGAAGAGTGCCAGCGAGGACGTACGAATTTCGGCGCCGGCTGCTGATGACCCCGCGCATTGGCCCAGCCCGACGTTGGTTGTTACCGGCTGGGGCTCGTTGTTATGAGAGATGGCGCACATGATGCTATGGGTTGGACGATCGAGTTTTGAGGAGTATTGTTACGTGGTGATGATGGTAAGTGCTGTGTAGAGGTTGTGGTTTGGTAGTTGCGTGATGTTCTTTGTCTTGAGGAGGGGTTAAGCGGCGTGGTGTGACCGTCGACGGGACTGGGAGCATTTATCCTCGGCCGAAAAGAGGTGGCGTTCGTTGAAAGAACTACCCCTCTTCAGGAGCTTTTACATAAGCCTCATAGGAATGAGCACCTGCGACTTGGTAAAGACGGAAGGTAGCTCCGCCTTCTTAAGCTCTATCCCTGCTTCGCCATTCAGTTTAAGATATCTACTTCAGATGGTGTTTGGAGCAAAGCCAATAAGAAACACTAGCCATGGCTCAGAGAGGGCGGGGGCGAAAACTCAAGAAGCTTACCGAGCAGTCAAGCTTCAATTCTAAACCGACCTCTAAGTTGATACGTACCTAGGCAACGTTTAATACAGAGACTTGGACTCTACCAGTAGCACTTGACCGGGAACAACAACCAGTTGTTTGAACCCTCTTGTTTCTGCATCATCTAATCCTAAGGTACTAGCATCTAACTCCGGGGGCTTCTAGAACAACGTCTTCTTGGCAACAATCTCACCATTCATGATTCCAAGCGTGGCATCCGGGGTCTCTATCCACTCCTCCCATGCCTTGATCATCTCCTCTATCCCTTTCTCCGTTGTGAGACCCAGCTCAATCCCCTTCTCTCGCAGCGGCCCATCGCGCAACCGTTCAATCATTGAATTACCTAAAACAATTAGATCCAAACTAGATGTAATTCGGAAGTGCAGCAACTCACCCCAAGCCCTCCGATCCTCTGGCTTGCTATAACACCACGTCCCAAAGCTGGCCTCGATCCTCTCCCTCTCCACCTCGGCACCCATAACCCACGACACCAACCTCCTCCCCGCCTTATCCTGCCCCCCATTCGCCAGCGTCACCTCAACCATCAGCTCCTGATACCCGAGCAACCCCTCCGTCTCTGGCCAGAAACACCACATCCGTGGATCCCACTCCCTCAGCGCCAGCAACCCGCCAGGCTTGACAACCCTCCACATCTCTTTCACCGCCTGCACCGGCGAGTCGAGGTGACACAGTACCTGGTGGGCATGCACGACGTCAAACCTGCCATCCTCAAACGGCAGTTTATAGACGCTGGCTTTTTGGAACGAGATGTTTGTCACGCCCTGGGAATTTGCATAGTCCTTTGCGCGCTCGAGGATCGAGTCGGAGATGTCGGTTGCCAGGACGTGGCCCTGGGGAAGATATTTGGCTAGCGAGGCGGAGATCGTGCCGGAGCCGGCCCCGACATCGAGGAGGGTGAGGGAGGGGTTTTGGGAGACGGCGGTCTTGAGGTGCGGGAGGAGGTGAGAGGCGGAGTTTTCGGCGGTGCGCCATTCGTGATGCTGGACTTGGGAAGGGGCGTGGCCGGGGGCGTATGAGTTGTGGTTGGCGGACATGGTGGGGGTTGGGATGTTTGAGGATTTGAGTGTCCTTGAAGTTTGCGAAATACTATTGTGACTTGTCACTTGTGTCTCATTCCTAAAATCACGGGCCGCATCGGTGTTGGATGTGGTTGATCTCTGTGATGTCACTTGCAAGTTGTGAGTTGTGGAATGAGAGAGTCTTGGCCCGGAGATAAGAGCTTTGACGTCGGGTTTAAGTTGTTGGGGTTCCACAATCTCGGGAGCAGCAAAGTGATGAGACCGAGCATGTTGTTTCGAAACTGGAGTCTCGCATCATTTTCAGGGGTTGTTCTGGCAGACGGTGCCAGCTCCCAAAACACCGAAAAGAGGCAGACCAGCGTTGACGACCACGTCCAACGCTTTGTCCTTCTCATCAATTGAAGAACCCTTCTTCTTTCTGTCATCGCCGTCAGTTCTTGGCCCTTGATCTCACCCAAAATGACTCAAACGGGGATGTTGGTGGAGTCAACTCCACCAACATCCCCCTTTGAACCACACTATCCGGTGCTGATCCCACAACTGGACACAGATCCGGCTCAATGGTCTAGTGGTATGATTCGTGCTTCGGGTTGATTTCTCTCCCTCGTTTGGAAACAGGCGAACAAAGATGTGCGAGGTCTCGGGTTCGATCCCCGATTGAGCCCAGCTGTTCCAACTCATCCATCCACTGGATGGACCCCTTTGTTTTTGTCCGGTTACTCTGGCATCTTCTTTTTGCCAGGGCTGCTCAAACCCACTTGATCTTCTATTCCTTGAGGTTTTAAGATTAAAGTCTGGCAGTGTAATCTTTGGCCTTGTTTGCCCCATGAAGTTTTCCTCAGCTGTCTTCCGGATCTTGAAAATTGACTGTGAGTTCCCCCTTTTCTCTCCAGCTGTCAGCAACAGGGCACCCTAACCCTGGCACGTTTTCATGGGCAAATTCCTTTCTGCAGGCCTGGTGTCAACTGCCCCTGAAACGGCAGAAGCAACGGCGATCAGCTGCCAACAGCGCCTTGGCAGGCAGCTTCGCCGTTGTCAGCCAGAAACATGATGGAGTCAAGCTGTCCTGGGTTTGGGCAGCCAAATCCTCACTCAACTCTTCTGCCGTTTCTCCCTTGTTGGTGACTCGGTCTTGGGACGCATCCGGGTTGCCGCCGTTCCTAGACGTGCTTTTGCTCCAGGGCGTTCAAGACCAAAAGTCTTAAGAATGGATTGGTCCATATTCAAACCAGGAATGCCTGGATCCATTGTTGCCGGTTTCATGGGCCTACCGCCTGGTAGTATCGAGCAACCTGGCGTCGGCTCTATTCCCACACCGCTCCCTTTCTTTCCCTGCCACTCTGGCGACGACAGGACCGCATCGCAGATCTTTTACGGTGAGCAGTTCCCGGCCACCAACGGCCCCGGACACGACGCCACGTGGAATGGCCACCGGCAACCTCCGCACGACACCACCCCTCATTTCGGTGCGGCTGAGCCGGGTACTCAACCTCAAGCGACGTCAAACGCCTACCAAGAGATCGGCTGGGGCTCCCCAGAACCCCCATTAATCTGTTATCCTAAGGGAGTCGGAATGTCGACAGGCCTGATCAAGACCGCGCCCGAAAGCGAAGACAGGATGCCATTTAAGATTGCGCCAGGAGGAGGAACCCACCCAGAGGCCATCCAGCCCATGGAAGCTACGAGGAATCTCAAGCGCATCAGGCCCAATCTCACCATCGACACCAGAGCCAAACCCACAACCAGGGGCAGTGCCATCGATCACACCATCACCAACACCCTGCCGCCACCTAACTCCATCTCTTCAGGGGCATCCACTCCGACTTTAGGTACCCCGAAGGATTCTTCATATTCCCCTTCTCCTGTTTCCACCAACAAGAGAGAAAGAACAACCGCAGCCCGACCCCCTCCCAGAAAGAAATCCAAGCAGGACATCCGCCAATGGCAAAACGACGTGGGCAAACGCTACCGCGACAAGCTCACGGGCGAGTTTGAGGCTTTGCATGCCGTCTTGCATATGGACTTGGACTCTAATGAGGAAGATGACGACGACAAGCTGGATCAAGATCAACCCCATAGGCCAGCCCCAGGGTGTTTGAAGAAACGAAAGGCCAAGGCTCATGGTGGAAAGGGAGGTGGCAGTGGCCGGGGGATTAACAAAGCGAAGGTCTTGGATCGGGCGCGGGAGAGGATTGTGATGCTGTTGGAGGAGCAGGAAAGGATGCTTGCGGAGAGGGAGAGGTTGGTGAAGGAGAAAGAGGAGGGGCGGTGAGTTGATAGGAAGTGGCGGTTGGGGTTGCAGTGATAATCTTCCGAGGATCGAAGGAGGTTGTGCACCAGGTCAGATCTGATTGAGACAAGGGAAAGGATATGTACAAGCAGCATTTCTCTTACCTTTCCCATCGACATTGCGCCATAGCCCTGCAGAATCAAGCCACCAGCACAGCACGATATCGCACCTTACCCTCCCTCAGTCTCTGCATCGCGGCAGCAATCCCACCCTCATCCAACTTAAACGTCTCAACCTTAGGCTGAATCCCGTGAAACGCAGCGAACCTCAGCATCTCCCTGTGCATCTCTCGAGGAGCTGGCAAGCTGCCCTGGATCTCCACCGCATTCAGCATCAAGTCCAACAGCGGCAGCTCCTTGAAGTTGAGCTCCACGGTATCAACCGTCATGACGCTGATGGTGCCGCCTCTCTTGGTCCATCGAATGGCCTCCGCCCAGGACGGTTGCTGAGCCGAGGTGACGAGCAGGCAATCAACGGGCGGCGCCGAGTCTGCGTCGCGACCGACGACGTAGAACTCGGAAGCCCCAAATGAAGCCGCCTCGTCCTCTTTGTTTGTGGAGTGCGAAAACACGACCGTCTCACACCCCATCTTAGCAGCGAACTGGATGGCGAGATGGCCGAGGCCGCCCATGCCAATAATCCCGACTCGTTGCGACGGGCGGACGCCGGCACGTTGCATGGCGCTGTACACGGATGCGCCGGCGCACATGAGGGGTGCCGCGGCTTCGGAGCTGAGGGATTCAGGGACGGGATAGACAAAGTCTTCGTCCCACACGGCGTGGGACGCGAACGAGCCCTGGTCGAGGTCGGTGAAGCCGTAGAGACGTCGGTCTGCGCAGTACAGGTCTTTGCCGGTTAAGCAGAATGAGCAACGCCTGCAGCTGCCGTGGCAGTACCCCCAGCCCACACGGTCGCCGCTGTGATGAGAGAGAGGTGTTTTTAGTTAACTGGGCCATTGGTATGGAAGTGGGAGTAAAACCCTCGTGGCACACTTACACCCTCAACGAGGCAACTTGATCGCCGACAGCTTCCACGGTTCCCACTCCCTCATGTCCCAGAACCATATCTTGTGTCTTGTAGTGCTCATCGGTTCCGCAGACACCAGAGTGCGTGATTCTGATGAGGACTTGCTGATTCTGCGGTAGTCCCTTCGAGGTGCTGGATTTGAAGACTTGGCCGTTTGCTGAGCCTTTGTAGACAGTAAACTCCTTGGCAGACATGTTGAGATATCTCGATAGTGGACGGCGATTTGGGGAAAATGAGGAGGGATGAAAGCGGAGAGAGTGGGTAACTCGCAGAGGATGCCTGATCTTTGAACCGTGGTAGGTCACGACTTTAACAGAATTCATCTTTTAGGGGCGAAGATTGAAGGATGCTCTTTGTGGGCATCGTTGCGGTCAATGTGGTCAATGGGAAAGACGGTAGTTGGTAGGTATTGCCGCGAGAGCTCCGATGGTTGAGGGTTGTGGATATGGTGCGGTCAATCTGATCAATTGGAAGGGTCATTGTGGGTATCGTTGCTCTTCGTCTGATCATTAGGAAAGGCATGGAGTGGTTGGCGGCACATGGATGCGACCCGTCGCCACAAGAAGGTTCAGGACTTGAAGAATATTGGCCAATTCGATGGCACAAAGGCAAAGCTCGGGTCTGAAGATGCGGATAGCTGAAGCTTTCAAATTGGCCAATCCTTGAGTTGATACCGTCAATAAGCACAGAGGCTGAGCATGTAACGAGTAGTTACAAATGGGCCAGATCTCAGCTCGCCCATAACAATGGCAACATCCAGGCACTCATTCAGCAAGCCCTCGAACGTCCAGGTTTCCAAGTTCATCCAGGCTCACTTCTTCTTTCATCACCCACGATGCCAACTTCCGAAGAGCAGAGGAACCTCGCCATCACTTCGGAGTACTTCTCCGAGTAATGGGGCAAGGCGAATCCGGAAGTTGTTGACAAGCTTTGCGCGGACAACTTTGTCATCAACTACCCCATGCATGGCTCACGAAACGGCAAAGAAACGGCCAAAAAATGTTGGCCGAGTTCAAGGAGGTGTGTGCAACCCCAATCTAGACAAAGTTTTGAGAAGAGGAGCTGATTGTTTCCATCAACAGGCATTCCCCAACATCTTGTTCCATGCGTATCAACATCCCCTGATTGCCAGCGGACCTTACGTGGTCAGTCGATGGCTCGGAGGCGGAACACACATAGGTGTCGCGTTCTCAGACTCGGGTGTGGGAGAGTTGGAGAAGGCGAACACGGGGAAAAAGATGTGCTTTTCGGGTATCACCATTTTCACTCTCAAGGATGGCAATATTGTGGACGAGACGGGCGAGGAGGGAGCTCTCACTGCTCTTCAGCAGCTGGGACTCGTGAAGGGCCCGAATGCTGGCAAGGAAGTGAAGTATTTACACGACCAATGAGGAGATAGATACCCGACAGAGACAAATATCGCGGTTGAGAAGAAGTTCTTTGCCCATAACTGTTTGAGATCTCCCAAAAGTGTTAGGATGAGAGAGAAAGACCACACACTTGACCGGCTTGAATGGCCCAAAACGTCAAAACAAAAAAAAAAATCGTATTTACAGCACTTCTGACTTTCTATAACTGCTCAAATAGCATTTCCCGGACCAAATACTTCCACTGTTCCAGCCGAATCAACCCTCAAGACTCTAACCCAAGATAAACTTTGCCTTGTTCGTCTCGACCCAATCCTGAATATCAGTAGCCGCTTTCCCACCATACTTTTGAACGTTGGCAACCGCCTCTTCAAATTCGATGTTCTTGTACATGGAACCCGTTTCTTCCAAATCCTTCATACCCTTCCACAGGTGTTTCGCTGCAACCTCGGGCAGCCCGAGACCCTTCGTGATGTGCTCGACAGCCTCCTGCTCATCAGCAAAGTCCTCGACCGTCACATCCCTGCCGACCGCCTTGCCAATGATCTGAATAGCGTCCCTCTGGGGAATGCGGCGCGGACCGCAGAGATAGATGGCATTCTTATCGGCCTTCTGGTGATCGATGGCCGAAGACCCTTTCGCGAGGACAGCTCCGCAAACGCTGCCAATGTCCTCGGGCGAGATGTAATCGCACCGCGCAGCAGGGGAAGGGACTTTCACCGCGCCAGCAGCGATGGCGTCCTTGTACTGCAGTAGGTTGGTCACAAACACGCCCGGGCGAACCGCGAGATAGCCTTCAGCGCCAAACACATTGGCGAGTGCGATCTCTCCCTGTGCATGTAACCAGGGAATGATCTCGGCAGGCGGGATGCTCGCCGTGTCGCCCTGGACGCTCAGGCTGCTCAAATAGACGACAAACTCGACGCCTGCAGCTTTGAGGGTCTCGATGGCCGACCGGGTCTCCTCGGGTGGTCCAAAGGACACGTAGATGAAGGCGTGCTTTGCGCCGGTCTGAGTCACGGCGGCACGGATGGTCTCGGGCTTTGTGAGGTCGGCCTGGACTCGCTCGAAGCCGCCGTCCTGCTCTTGCGCTGGGCTGAGGCCAGGGATGGACTTTTGCGGGTCGCGCATTGCGAGGAAGACTTTGGCGCCGTGTCGCTGGGCGGCGAGAGCCGTGGCGGAACCGACGTTGCCCGTGGGGCCGAAGACGATGACTTTGTTGGCGGTCATGGTAAAGGTGTTGGCTGGTTGAAGATGAGGATGAATCGATGAGGGTGTGAAAGTGTTGCTGAGTCGCTGACTTGAGGTGGTCAAGAAACAACTTCCATCTCCAGAACTTGGGAATTCATTATATCATCCTTGCCATCATCGCCATGTCGCATGTCGCATCACACCGGGCTTCATCATTCGACCTTGTCCGAGCCTGACAAATATTTGGGGGCCTTCGTTCTGCCGACCCCGGCGGAGATAAAGACAGGCTCAACAACATCTCTCGAAAGTCCCTCCGAGAAGGAGTCCGAGCTGCGAGCACTCTTACGGAGCAGTGGAGCCCAGGGCTTAGGCTGCGCTGGTTGGTCCATTCGCTTAGAAATCCGCTGACAAAATGAGCCGTTGCCGGTCTGAAGAACAAGCCATGCACCGGCAGAGTTCATGAATTGACATCAATTCGTGCCATCGCGGTGACGTCTCGAAAAACAAGCATTCGCTCTGTGTGGGTTGGACGGTGGGTGGTTGGTGATGGGGAGTGGAGAGGAAAATGGCTCTGGTTCAGATGGTGGCAAAACATCCCAGGTCTTGGCATTCTTGACACGCGCCTTGCCTAATTTGCCAGCTCCATCTTTGAGCCTCGCTTTTTCCCTTCTTTTTCATGCTTGAAGACTGTCATCGCTTGTTCCGTCTCTTCAACCCTCCCGTAACACTCAAAAGTTCTTCACCAAGTTTCCCTCACACTCCTCTCAGTTTTGCTGCTCCTGTCGTGTAACAGTCAGAGTGTAACATGATTGGTTGGTGTTGTGGCAGGTGGGGCAGCACAGTGTGGGGGCCACCAGGCCCTGCCACATCCGTTCTTCAGACACGATGCTGATTGGTCACTTTGATCTGACAGCTGTGTCTTGGTCTACTCAGTAAAGGAGTCAACCAGTTCCAAACTTCCAGAGCACTCACACCGAACTCCAAAGCAAGTCCAAATTGGTTTTTCCTTTGCCAGTCCAGTCCACCACCAAAATGCAGGACATGGAATTCACCACAGACAGCACGCGGTGGGAGGCCCTCCGTAGCCGCGACCCGGCCGCGCACTCATCCTTCATCTACGCCGTCAAGACAACCCGCATCTTTTGCCGCCCGACCTGCCCCGCCCGCCTTGCACGGCGTGCCAATGTCCTCTTTTTTGCCACTCCTGCCGACGCTGCCAAAGCCGGCTTCAGGTCCTGCAAACGGTGCCAGCCCGATACCTGTCAGCCTACCGTTGTAGAAAGACACTCAGAGTTGGTACAGAGGGCCTGCGCCATCATTCAATCACACCACGGCCGAATACCCTTCGAAAACGTCGCGAAACAGATTGGCCTCTCGCCGAGGTACCTCCAGGGCATCTTCAAAGAGGTCATGGGTGTGACGGTGCGCCGCTATGCCAGCGGGTGCAGCCGCTCCTGCACAAGCTTGTCTGAGTCAGAGCCGAGCCTCTCATTGCCGGACTACCATCAAGCTGATCCATTGTGCCTTCCGCCCTTCGACTTCGACATCCCATCTTGTGACCCCGAACTTTCACCTCAGTGCGATCTCGACCTTTCACCTGACGACCTCTATATTCCTCCGCAACACTCGGTGCCCATCATCTGCGATGACATGCAGCTTTTTCCTGACTTGGACATGGCGGCAATGGCGGGGTTAGAAGATGAGGCCATGTTAACCATGTTTGGTGTGATGCCTCCTTTACCATTGGATTCGAGGCTGGACAACAGTCAACTCAGCTACACTGTGTAACTCGTATCTAGATCAGTGATGGACTTCTGCCGCAACGACGGAGAAGATGCGAGACTGGGGTGTCTCAAACCCCGTTCTCCTGGCCATTTCTCTCTTCCATCAATAGACAAACTTTGAATCTCATCATCTTCATCAAACCATCCATCCCCAGCCTCGAGCCTCTTCCGTCTTCCCCGCAGTTCTTGGCACTTAATGCTGTCAGTTTCTGTTTCCAAACTCCTCACGCACTCTGCTGCCAGGCTGTCAAGCAGTGTAACCGCACCCCAACCCAATACTGTGCCTGTTGCTGAGACTCATGCAGGCCAACGGCAAACTCGCAGACCCCATTCGTCCGCTGCACGTTCCAGCTACCCGCACACCTTCAACTATTCTCGTGCAGGTGGCGGGCATGCACATGCACGCAACAACCAACACAATTCCTATCCCCCTCATTTTCAGGCCCAATCCTCTTTCCCCTCGTCTCTCATCCCAAGGTTCCCATCCCACCCAATCTCTACAGCTGTGTACCAAGTGAACCGACCACATTCGAGCAATATGGGAATGAAATCCATCGAAATCAAAGTGGAAGAAGTCGGCTCAACAACCGATCACCATGCGGAAATTCTCCAAACCCAACAGCGTCGGCAGAGACTCTAGACCCGAGTTTGGATCTCAGAGAGCGCTTTCGTGTGGCTAGCGACCATCGGCTTTCTAATGGTTCTTAATGCCAAGGGGCATATCATCGGGCCTAGCTTTGGCTGTCTCTTGCAGAACTGTACCCTCGAGCTTCTTGGGAACGCAAACCTCACCACCGAGCCTCTTCGCCTGGCCGCCATTCACGGAACAGATCCTCAACGCTTGGCATCCCTCGATCGAGATATTATGGGCATCCTTCAGATTGTCGCCAAAGTCCTGGAAATCTGGTTTCTGTTCATTGCCGGGACCCTCGTACACAACTCGACCATGGTATTTGCCCGCCAACACCATGGTCTGCCTTTAGAGTACCTGGATATCCCCGAAAAGTTTCATGGGCTGGTCGATTTCGTCGTTCGTCTCAAGACTTTCGTGAACCCAGCTCGGACTCGCACTATGAACGGCAAAAGGCAGTACTCCCGCAAGTTATATGTGCTGTTGTTCTTCGCTATCATTCTCAGCGCAACCTTGAATCTCCTCGAGCCTGCTATTTCCATTGTCCTGCTGCCAGTTCAAGATCGGGATGTTGTCAAACACCTTCAATCACGCTGGTTTGTACGACTCCGAGCCGAGAATTCCCCGGATCTGACTCCTCTGACGGGCGGGGACGGCGACTATCTTGGGAGGCAGCCAACAATAGCTATCAGCTATGAACTTATCAACGCCTTCGCAACCGAGGAGCCCGAGTCACAGTACATCTATCCAGCCGCAATACTTAGCCCGTCGAAGAGAGTCCGAACCCGGATCAAGATCTGTTCAATGACGGGGAGTCGGTATCTTGGCACCTATCGAACCTCCCGCGACGTCTCTTTTAAACGCCGAGGTCCTGCCCTTGGCTTCTGGGGCACCTGTTTCTCTTCTAAAACGGCTGTCATCCCAGTTGCAAAAAAACACGTCAGTTCGCTGCTACACGTTTGCGAGCTCGTCTTCGCGCTACCCCTTGACCGATTCCGACACAAACATGTCAACAAAGTGCATCCGTGTGGGGACTGGATGGACCAGAGTTCGGAGTGACCACGCTCAATTTTTCATTCAGGGGACTGAGAGTCCGTACAAACAAATACCTGAGGCAGCGTCGGTCGATATCTACTTGGTGTCTAGCGCAATCTTCCTCAATTCTACGATAAAGGACTGCCGCTTGTCCCCAAAACATCCATCATACCGAGATTGCGATTGGGGGGCATTGTTATCTGAGCCCACGGCATTGGAATACCAAAATATTACTCTTAACTAGCAGGTGGTGGACTACAACCACCATGAGAATGTCACGAACGATGAGCTTCTCTCCGGCGTGGGGGGGGACATTTATTCGACCCACGTATGTTTTTCGAGTATTACTCTCGGCTTTGGAACATACGAACTCGACGTAAGTCAGCACCTTGTCATCTACTTCACGGGCTACACCACGTTGTCCGTTGAGCCTCATGCAAAATGAACCATGCCGGAAACCATCAACATTCACCCCGGCTGGATTCTGGCCAGCTGGGGGGTAGAGGATCGCGAAATCATATTTGCGAATGGGAGTAACTAATGGCAAAACGGGTCATTGCCTCTGGCCCTGGGTATAGAGCCATATCCATGCCATCTATATACCATGGTGGCCACGCTCTCTTTCATCCACTACGACGAAATCCTGGCCAACAGCAGCTCGTCTCACATGTCGAACCGCAGGGGGCAACAAGCCACCGCTGAGTTGGCGCATATCTACCCCTCTGCCATCTGCGTGGCCCAGCCCAGCCAGAGACTTTTCCTGAATCAACGAACAACATGAGAAACAGCTGAACAAACCTTTGAGTTCCATCCTGGTGGTGATATTTGGTGCCGAATCAATTCCTTCATTCCCCGCGCAGTGGTGCGACATCTCAGCCCCACAACCGCTCCCATTCTTGACAACGTGGTTATGTCGCGGTGATGGTCGTATAGCCTATCCTCACGGTCCAAGGTTTTGGGCGTGGCCGTCAGCGCTGTCGCTTGCTTTTTTGTCGTTCTCAAGTATCGTCCTTGGAATCTCGTCCTTGGAATCTCGCCCTTGCCGTACACGACCAAACCTGAAGTCATGGACTTGTTCAAAGACGCTCTGATGCAGTACCCGCGGGAGAAGCTAGTCGGCTCACCAGCCAAGGTGGTTGGACTGCTGCCCTACTGAATTGGGCACACGGAGAGTGGAGATGAGGAGAAGGACTATGAGCCAGATGGTGAAGAAATGATGTAAGTCCTCCCCACCCACACCTGTTACGGTCATTGGCGCTAACATGTCCCTCCTTAAGCGGCTTGACAAGACGCGAATCTTCGATTTACAAATCTGTCGCGAGTGAGATGCATCTCAGGCGCCTGTCAGGCGACAATGATGCTTGGTAAACGCACACTTGTGACTTGGCAATACTCTCCCTGGCGGGTGAGACTAATCCAAGACAATCTGCTCATGTAGTCTCATGGAGGTGGCGGGGGCACCAGGAAAAGTTCTGCAGATTCTGTTTTGCGGATTCTGAATTACCTGAGAGAGGGGGAACGGATGTGGAATTGTAACCCACAAGGTACAACACAAGTATGGCTACACGAAGACCACGGGGTGGGAGCCACCACATGTAGTTCAATACATCCCCCATCACTCTCTCGTTTTCTTGCACTCTCATCTTCATTGAATGTCTAGTTTCACAATTTCGTTCGCATTTCATGCCGTGTGGCTTCATGAAAAGCTTTACTACCCCCGGTCACTCCCGTCTATGGCAACCGGATCCGAAAAGACAGTATCGCCGGCAGTTGGGTGTAGTTGCTGCTCGACTCCACCCTATCTTCGGCGTCTTTCTCGGTAAAAGCAAGCTCCTCCATCGCATCCATAACCAGCCCAGCCTTGAAAAAGGTTGTGAAAAGCTCATGCATTGGGCGGTGAAAGTAGGGCTGCTGGTCTCAATACCTGAACTCCGTGACAAGAGACAGAACTCACCTGCTTTTTCGGCTGACCCTGCACCGCAATGCCCATAACCGGTGCTACATACATGTAGTCCTTGACGATCTTTGTACGAACGACCTCGCAGTCACCCGTGACGGGGTCATATCGCACCTCGATGTTACGAGCGGCGCCAGAGGTAAAGAAGACAGGATGCAACAGCGTCGCCACGAACCTGTCATAACTCAGCCATTCTCTCCTCCTTTAACCGTATTCAGGGACAACTTACACACCCCCCTGTCCCAACAACTGCGGCAACGCCCTTGCCAACGGCTCCAAATCCGGCACATCCATCATCGCCATGTTCATCAACACCACATCAAACCTCCCCTCCTCTTCCACCAACTCCTTTAAGTCCCCCTCACTCGTAACATCCACCTTCTTAACCCGAATCCCCTTCCCTTTCCCTTGTGCACCACCCAACTCATACCCCCTCGCAATCTCCAACAACCCCTCGCACCCATCCGTCGCCAACACGTCCTTTGCCCCTTTCTCTCTCATCCACCTCGCACACAGCCCGTTGCCAGTCGCCAAGTCAAGCGTCTTGCAACCGCCTGGCCTGGAAAGATGAGGGCCAAGGAGGCGGGCGAGAGAAGGCTCTTGCAGACGCCGCCAGTACTTGTTGCCGTGCTTGGTTATGGAGGAGTCCCAGTAGTTGGCGTTGGTTTGCCAGGCCTCGAGGGAAAGGGAAGCGAGGGAGGAGAGGTCAGAGGGGAGGTTAGAGGGGGCGGACATGTTGTTCTTTGTTGAGTGGTGTGGACTGTGAAAGGGGGGAAAAGGGGAAAAGGGGAGTTAGGGTTGAACTTCAAGATGAGATGAATGGCAACTGTCCGTGGTGCGAAGGCTGATCAGTTTCTTGGTTTTGGACGACTCTTCGCGTGGGGTTTCGCAGATCTTCATGCAGACTTCCAGGCCGAATGACTCAGGGCGGCTGCAGTGGATTGGTTCCAGTTGCCCGACAAGACAATTGGCTGAAATTGAAGTTCGTGCAGACGATGAGACGAATATGGGATATGAACTTTGACGGCAGTGTGTTATCTCGTTTTGGGCTGGACATGTGTCACACGTCGACTCCTTTTTCTACAGACAACTCATCACTCCCCTTCTGCCCCTCTCATCTTTTCTCCTTCCCCTTCCTTCGCCACACCAACCCAGTTTCGAAAGCACATCCCCTATCCCAAACCACCCCCTCAGACATGAACATGTCGCACCGCTGCGCGGGGAGTGTAGCAATTGATTCAGCACCAAATATCACCACCAGGATGGAACTCAAAGGTTTGTTCAGCTGTTTCTGATGTTGTTCGTTTATCCAGGAAAATCTGCGTTTCTGGCTAGGACACGCAGATCGAAGTGAGGGGTAGATATGCGCCAACTCAGCGGTGGCTTGATGCACCCTGCGGTTCGACAGAACAACCCTCCAATTTACACTCACAAATTGCCCTTCCTCATTGCCAGTCCAACAACTCACCGAACTGCTTGCCCCTATTCTCGCCCCTTCATCCGCCATATGCTCTCCCGCATGCCACTTGATATAAAACCTCAAATCGTTCGTACAGAGCCTATAGTTCAGCAACTCCGTCTGCTCCAGGTCCTGCCGGAAATCAAACGCGCACGACCCGTTTTTCTCGAGCAGCACCCACCGGTCTGGCTCGAGCGAAAGCGTCTCAGCAGCCGAAATGGTCCAGTGGCCTGGGCTGGGAATCTCCCAGTGCTGCCAGACTTTGGCGCAGTTCGCAGCGAGGGGGGCGGACGGACCAAAGGTGGATGTAACTAACCATGGCGGCTTCGCCGTAGTAGCCGTAGGGCCAGTCGTTCGGGGTGCTGAGGTGGTAAGCGGCGCGCTTGGTCAAGCGAGAGATGTGGTGCAGAGACTGAGAGGGGGATTCGGAGGGAGCGGGTGCTGCGAGAGCGGCAGGGAGAGAGAAGGTCGCGAGAGCGAGGAAGAGAGTGTGGAGGGAGGGCATTGTGCTGGTGCTGAGGTTGTTGATGTTGGGTCTGGGGCAAAGTACGCCTCAAAGCAAGAGGAATAAAAGACGAGCGAATGAGCCGAGGGAGAGTTGAGGTGTGTGTGAGGAATTCTGAACCTCAACCCCCTTATTATACCTCTTGTTGTTGATGAACGACACTTACTCTCCCTGTCACAAGGCCGATATCATGGTCGCCCTTTTCCCAGCCTTGTGCGGGGTGCATACCTAACGACGGTAACGAATTGACATGCTGTTGGCTGCGCCCGTATGGGGGGTGAGCCTGCTCGCTTCCCGTCCTGCCTCTCAAAATGATGGCTCAGGAGTTCAGGGGCTCAGGGGTTGGCTTGGCACAGCAACAAGTCAACTCTTGCTGCCAGAAACGTCTTCGGAACTCGGTGCAGAGTCGAATGCCTCTATTTTAAAGCTAGAAAATTCAATACCTAACCTAAACAACCCAATGGCACGTACGATATCCCAAGTCTTCCATGCCTCGGCACACACCTTGATTCAGTCCGAAGAGCGTATCCCAAACTCGACGAAGAACTGATGATGGTGTTGCAATGTCAGCGTTAGCTGAATAATACAGTCCGATACTGATAGTAGATGGTAAAGTGAGAGGAGAGTGCATATCAATATTTCCGAGCCCCTTAAACCCCATTCCCCCTCCTTGCTCATGGTGAAGCGATCCCGGCTGACATCATAGGCCGCTGGACCGTCCTGACGGTAAAGTGTCTCACCACCCAGTTCGGGGGCGGAACAAAGCACGGCCAGACCGGAACCTCGCTGCCTTCCATGCCAGACTCCAGCAGCACAGGTGGGACGTAAATGCTCTTGAGCCACTCCGACGGGGTGAGGAGTCTCTCCGCGCATTGCTCCCCGACGCAGAAGATGACAACAATCATGTCTTCGGCTTCCGCAGGGTCGTCATCGTTTACCTTCCGTGGCAAGACCATGGTGAGATCGCCTGTTCGTTTCTGCCGGGGCGGGATGCGGACGTTCCACAGCAGGGGACTGACCGTCCAGGAAGAGTTGAGGCTCAGCATGTGGACAAATGTGGGGAGGATATCGGTGTGGTTCGAGATGATGTAGCGGATGGAGTCGCCGTGAACAAGCTCAAGTGTGCTGGAGGAAGCGTCGAAAGACGGGTTTGCCTTGTTGGAGAGCTTGACAGAGAACCAATCGGCCGGCATGGGGGAGTAGGCCTGGTAAGCGGTCAAGCAGCGGACGGCTTGAAAGGTGGCGAGGGAGCGGAGTGTCGTTGTCAGCCCTTCGAGGGCGTCGACTGATTCTTTCGATATCCGTGGAAGTCGCGGCAGCGGTTGCCCGTGCTGATCCTGGACGACGAGGTGGCTGCCAGTGTCAACAACCGTCAGGGATTTGCCGTTCTAGGGCTCGCCGTGAAGACGGTTGTGACCCAGCGGAATCCTGACATCTTCCGGGGCCAGTGCCTTTTGGATAGCATCTTGGTCAAGCGGTAGACTGAGCCAGAAGAACGCGGTCATCTTGTGATTCCAGGGGCGCAGCATCGCCACCAAGTCAAATGCCTTCTTGTTCCTGCAGATTGGGCCCGATCCCAGCACCCAGTGAAGATGAGTATACCAAAACAGGTGGGCGTAGCTGGCGAAGCTGAGCTCGTCAGTGTGCCAGAGATGATGTCCCTTGGGTGCAACGGCGGAGTTAGCCCCCTTGAACTGGGGTTGCGTCCGCAGAGGCAAAGAGAGGTACAAGATGCAACTCTCGGCAAGAGTCGCGTGGCAGGTCTCCAAGGTAAAATCGCCTACCCAATGTGGCTTCATGTGACCGTTCTCTCTAGGACCAGCCAGGAGAAAGTCCTTGGCGGTTTGATGAATGAAGTAGACTCTGCCGTTGTAAACATCCAAGAAATATTTGCAGGCATCCAAAATCCAGCTGCGGAAGCAGCTCTCGTCTTGCAGACCCAAACCGTGAGAGCTCCCTTTGGGAAGGTCAAGGATGTTGAGAGCAATGTTAACCTCCCGCAGGGTCAACGGCCTTGCTGCAGCTATGACAATCTGGAACAGCCTTTTCACGTCGTCTCGTTGTGGCTCGCGCACGCGATGGAGGAACCCAAGGTAGGCCTCTTTGACGGTTGACGGAAGTTTCTTGAAGACGTCAATCCACCCTCGCGGAACTCGGGGCACACCGTCCCGCATCTTGAGATCGAGGTAGTCGAACAGCAGCTTGACGTAGAGGTACGTTCGGTCCTCCTTTGGCCGGACGAGCTCGAGGAGTTCTTGTCTCAGTGCCGTGTCTTGGATGCACTTGAGAGCAAACCCGTCAAACCGAGCAATGACGACACTCTCGATGTCTTTGCTGATGTGCTTGAGACAATGAGGGTCCTCCTCAAGCTTGAGGACTGACACGCGAGCTGAGTCAATCAACTGGGGAGCCGCAATAATAGGGCGCGTGGTGAGAAAGAATTTCAACCGAGGGTTGGGGCCAGCAAGGTACTCGCTCAACCTTCTGCAGAGTTTGCTTGCCGAGTCGGGCTCACATTCGTCGAAGCCGTCAAGAACCACAGTAACGCTGCCGGGGTCAAGGTCCCGCGTTGCTTCATCTAAGACAGCCCAAAGAAGGTCAAAATTGCATCGGACCTCCTCTGGCAGGAGGTGGTCAATCCTGGCGTTGATCCTGTCCACAAGATGTGGCTGGCCCCTGAAAAGCTCGTCCAGAACGCGGCAAAGGGCGGTCGTGGCGGCATTCTGACCCTTCCCGTTGTCCTTGAAAAAGAAGCCGCACACAGAAGTTGCGCTCCACGTCGGCAGCTCAGACAATAGCGACTTTGACAAGACGGATTTGCCTGAGCCCGGGATTCCCTCCAACACAAAGACCCCTGAGTCGCTTGATGCCCAGTCAACGAAGGTGGGATGGGACAAGACACCCTCGCCAGTGCCGTCTTGAGGAGAGTCGATGCTGTCGAGGTAGGCTTGGTAGACTGCATAGGGGAGGTCATCAGGGAACTTGAACTTGAGGAGGGTCTCAATGCGCTGTTTGTGGAGGGCGTCTTCGGAGAGGGTATGGAGCTTGTCCAAAAGGTGCTGCTCGTAGTTGAGGGTCATGTAGTCTTCGAGCCGCTTCTCACTGTCCTTGATGGCTGAAAGCATACTGTCCCAGTCGTCCAACTTGAGGATGTCCCTGGAGATTGTGGTGAAGGGACGGCAGTAGGTGTAATAAGTCCTCAAGTGATACTCGATCAGGAGTTTGTAAAGCTCGACGATCTCGTCGTGGATGGCATGCCGGAGTGCCGAGAAGCTCTGAGGGCTCTTCCAGTAGTCGCGGTTCAGAAGGTCGAGGACCTGCCCGTACCAAGTGAAACGGGACATGACGTAGGCAAATCCTGCCTCTCGGGCAGCGATCTGCTCGGCGTGGTTGACAATGATCTGCTTTGTCAGTGTCCGAAAGGGCTCTGGGAGGTTTCAGAGAGTGACCTACCGGCAAGACGATGGTGCAGATGCCGGTCCAGGCCAGCGATGCAGGCGGAGAGCAAGCAAGAGCAAGACTGACGGCGTCTTTGGTCTTCTGGATAAACTGGACAGCCGAAGACACAATGCCTTGGTGCCCTCCGTCCCGCTTGGCAACGTCCAGGTACTCTCGGCCCAGCCTTGTAAAATATTCCTCGCCGGCACTCGATCTCGCGTCGTCATCGCTTGGCGGGAGCTCAGTAACGCGCGAAGATCGGCGGGTGCCCGTGAAGCCCACATCCGCAATGCTGTTGAAGAGCTCTTCGTAGTTCTTGATCAAGGGCTTCAGTGCTTCGTCCCTCCTGACCTCGTCATAGGCCGCCTCCCAAATCTCACGGGCCATTAAGACAAAGTCTTGGGAAATAACAAGACCAGGGCCGCTTCGTGACAGCGTCCCAACGTCGTAGGATGAGAACTGGGATGCATCGCGGGCGAGATAGCGTGGGGGCGGCGAGAGAACGGTGGATGAGCGGCGGGATGCGCGGGAACTGGTGAAGTCGCGGCGGGAGGAGTGCGCAGAGGAGGGCTGCGGCGATGAGGATGCATGAAACGCGAGAGGGCCAGGTGAAGGTGGCACAGGTGAAGGGATCCAAGGCGAGCGCGAAGCTGGTGATAGAGGTCTTCGGTCTTCCGGTCGGCCAGCCAGCGGAACCGCTTCGTGTCTGTCACGTCGACGGGGTGGGAGGAAACAACAGAGGTTCAAACGTGTTGCCATGTCGAGGGAGAACTCTCTTGGTTGACAGGTCTTCTGTAGCGTGTGATCGTGGCGGTGCGATCTGGATGCTCTGCGTTGGTCCAAGAAGTAAGCGATATAGTAAACTTGGTGAACTCCAGGACACAACCAACGAGTGCCAGGATCCGAGGCAACGATCGAGTCCCAGTTGAGCTTGTCCGATCGACAGGCCTGCTGGAAGGTGCGGCTGCTGGTCCGAGTCATTATCTGCCTGCTCCCAACCTTGACGACCTTCAGGTTGTGCCTTCTACACCAGGCGATCTCCCATCCGTCCATGTACACCATCCCACCTTCCCATCCGCAACGTCGTCCATCGTCAGGGCAAGTGGAGACCGGGCTGCCATGTACCTCGCCAGGCGAGCTGTTAGTGCAGCTTAGTTTTTTTGTATGCAAGAATCATTCTGTCGACTATCGCTTTTAACAGATGTCCGGAGCCAGGTTATCTCAATGCTCAGTGTCACGGCGAGGCACAAGCAACTGGAACGAGGCCAGAGAACAGCTGAACTCTATTGACGAAGACAACAAACTGAGGAGAGAGAGAGAGAAGCTACAGCGAAGCTACGGGTGCCATGCCCGACAAGAGACTCCCAACTCTCTGAGACTCTCCAAACAGATGCCCTAACTATCTGTTTGTCACCGGTCTTCCAGCTCGGCAACCTGCCCTGACCGCCCCAACGGTGAGTGCCTGAGGCAGTGAACGACGACAGCGAGGAAGACGATGACGACGACACTCTCCAAACCACCGAGAAGGCGTGATCCCTTCTTCCGAGCTCTCAGACCCCTGGGGCGCATCTTGTTTAAAG
Source organism: Chloridium humicola (assembly GCA_027569505.1). NCBI lineage: Eukaryota > Fungi > Ascomycota > Sordariomycetes > Chaetosphaeriales > Chaetosphaeriaceae > Chloridium > Chloridium humicola. The sequence continues at coordinate 76,151 of JAPDFF010000044.1, read as the reverse complement.
GCGCGGATGTTGCCCAGATAGGTGCAGAAGTTGCCGTGTCCAGCTCCAGCGGCAACAACGGCAACGCGAAGAGGGCTGAGGAGTTCTGTTAGAAGCCTGAAACGAAGGGGAAGAAGGTTGGCAAGAAGATCGCTGCTGCGCTCGCCAACAAGGCGCTCCAGTCCGGGGCAAGCGAGACCATGATGCGGCCGGGAATGCTGGGCTACATGGCGGTTGGGTTGGTGGCGGCTGCTGTTGTTGGCGGGCTCAACGTCGCCGCTTAGTCCCCAGCCGGTTGCTCCTCCGCTGACAAGTTTCTCATCATCTCAGGTTGGCTGCTGGCGGCTAGTTGAGGTATGGGGGTGTTGGACACGCGTTGTGTATTCTGCAGAGGGGGAATGAGAGACGGAGAGTAGCAGGAAAGAGGGACAAAGCGTAACAATAAACTTCTGATTGCCCTAATCCACAGTAAAATTTGCTTGGTCGCCCCGGCGTGGTTGGTGATTTTGATGTTGGTGTTCTGCCAAAGCGACCAAACAAAACAAAGCAGACTCCAGAAAGGAGAAAAGGGAAAGACAAGGGCCAGGCACAATTTCGTCATTTGGACAGGGGTAATGATTGCCAGCGGCCCGTGCGTCGCTGTGTTGGGCAGCCAGTAGAGCCAGGGCCCCGTCTTGGCATCTCAAACAGGGACTCGACGTGGGCCGCTGCTGTTGATTTGGGCCATTTCCCGCAGACTGCACCAGCCAACATCTGTCCGCACCATTCGCGCTTCTTCCTGACATCCCTCCGCCATCCCTTCGTGCGACGACCATGGGCACAACAAGCACAACACCTCGCCATGCCTTGTCCTGCCTGCGACTGGCTCACACTTCGGGACCCAGGCGGTCCAACAGCTGATAGTCGCCTGCAATTCACGCCCGACTAGCGACCCCGCAGACAGTGGACTTGAACTCTTCAGGTCTCGACGCGCCAACAAGGGGCCCACGTCACATCTCCTCCACCGCGTCCCAGCAACTATCGGCGGCAAACTCCACCACCATTCATTGTCTCATCCAAGCCGTCGCCGACTCGCCGTTGGAAAAGGGTCGCTTTCTCTTTCGCCAACGAACGACGACATCCCGTCCTGCGCCCTCTTCCCTCACGACCTCCCACCCCTTTGTCCAGTGCCGCCCCCTCCTCTTTTGCGGCACACTCCTGTCCTGGCCCGACACTATCACGAACCACATCTCTCCCGTCACCCCTGACCCACCCTCCGCCCACGACTATGCGACCACCCTCGTCTACACTCCAGATCGAACCCAGTCAGATTTGCCAAAAGGATGTCATACCCCCAAGGCTCAGATGCTCGCTCACCGCCACGCGCCATGGGGGTTCAGGTTGTCAGCGCTGCCGCCAGCGAGCCAGCCCATCTCAGCTGCTGCTGCGGCAGGGAGGAGTGTGTCTTTCTGAGGCACAACTGCTCTGTGCTGGCGAGCGTCGAGAAGGATGTCCAAGCGGCTGCGAGAATGGGACAGGTTAGTCATCTTCCCCATCTTCTGGTGGCACATTGTCCTTTGATGTTCTTTGATCGAGTCCCGTCCGCATTCTTTGTCCCCGGGTCGCCTTCGAGTCCCGGCCACCTTCGAGACAATGTTGCTTGACACAAACTGCATGTGTTTGATCTTCCCCAAGCATGCAGCATGACTGATGCCGAGGCCATCCGGCGTTTGCGCCGCCCAAATCCTGACGACTGTTTCCCGTCGCTAACATTTACGCGGCAGGCGCTCCTTGCCCGTCATGAGGCCTACATGGAATCCGCCGAACGCGATCGTCGCGACCTCACTGCCCATATCGAAAAGTTGGAGCGCGACAACGCCGAACTCGAATCCCAGAACACGTCCGTCACCAACGAGAACCATGTCCTGCAGCAAGACCTCGACCAGCTCAATGACACCATCAAGGACGCCGAAGCCAAGATTGAGCGTCTCGAGGCCATGCTTCTTAACTCGCAGCGTGAAGTGCGGAGGCTAGAAAAGGCCGAGGCCAGGGCCGACACTCTTGAGCGGGACGTCGCACGGCTAGAAGAGGAACAGGACAGGCTACGAACAACCATCGCTCACACCGAAGAAGAGGCCCGCACCGTCATGGGCCGGTGGCGGACCGCTCAGAAAGAACTCGTCGACCTGCAGGTCCAAATTGAGGACATGGAGAAGGAAGCCAAGGAGGAGCGCGAACGCCACGTCGAGACCGTTGCCCGCATGGAGCGCCAGCGAGCCATGGAGAAGGAACTCGACACCGCCGCCGGCAGGTTGAAGGGCGCCGCTGGTGCCAAGTGGATGACCGAGAGACGGAACGGGGGCGACGTCGTGTTTCAGCTGGTGCGCGACCTCATGGAGGACAACACAAATTTCCAGCTCAACATCGCCGAGCTGTGCGATTCGCTCAGAAACGCCAACGACGAAATCCAGATGCTGCGCGACCAGCTCATATACCACCAGCCAGCTGCCGATCAAGAGTCCGGCCCTTTGAAGACTCTACAAGCCGAGCTGGAGAAGAAAGAGCCCCCATCACCGCCGACCCCGCAAGTGCAACAACAGCTGCATATTCACCACCACTACCACGTCACCCAAAAACCAGACGCGCGGAAAACCAAGCGGAAAAGGATCACCCCCGGTGTTTTTACCCCACCTGCATTCTCGGCCCCGGGCTCACCCGTTGTGTCATCCGCTCGCTGGCCACGAAGCTCGCTTGCTCGACCCATAGTATCGACGGAGCATGGCCATTCGGCATCCTCCACCGTCCGCTGGTCCCTCCAAACCGACAGTCAACAGGACCTTGAGACATCATCGGCACCCAGTTCCCCACCATCAACAAAGCGGGATTCTATCTTTGACAAGGTTCCCGAGCTGATGTCGCCCACCTCCTCGACGACGAGCATTGACCCGGCCTCTCCAGGATGGAGGACTGCGCACAAGAAAAGGGTGTCCGAATTTTCGCTTCGAAGTATTCCCGAAACCGCCATGTTCGCTTCAGAGACATCGCGCCCACACCTCCTCACCCAATTCACCATGAGAGGTTGCCCATCATCAGGCCTCACTACCGCATACACCACCGACGACATGCCGAGCGACACATCAGCCGCACTGGTTGATTATCTCGACTTCGACACTTCTCCCACCGGCCTCGAAGCAGGCGACTCTTGCGCCACAGAAGAGCATTTCAACCCCTCGGTAGAATATCACCCGCGACGGGGAAGCCTCCGCAGGGTCGCCTCCCACGAATCCATCTTGTCACTCTCCAATGGGCTGGACATCCACACACTCAAAGCCCGACCCAGTCAGCTAACTCTAAGACCTCTTGGTCTGACCGCTGCCGGGACCAATTTGAGCGCTGTCACCGCACAACCCACTCTCTCAAGTGGCAGCAGGGCAGGGAAGAGGGGTAGTGTGATCCTCAGGGACAGCATTGCCCAAGGATTGGGGCAGAGCCTTACCTTGCCTCGGGCAAAGGGCAAGGGGAAGGGTGCGAGGGTTGTGTCCAGTCCTGTCAGAGGGAGTGACAGGACAACTAGTGATGAAGGGAAGGGAGACTCGAGCAAGGCGTCATCGGCACTCGGGAAGCTGGCCGCTTGGAGACCCTGGGCTGGCAATAACAATAAGGAGTCCAGCAAGCCCACTGAGGTCGCAGTTCCCGAGACGAGCGACTCATCCACACCGACACTTGGCCCATTCGCCCCCGCCCCCGCCCCGACTAAAATCCCGGCACTCGCCCTCCCGTCAGTCATCACCTCCACCACAACCGCCACGGCCACCACCGTCCTAAGCAAGTCCCCACAAGGAAGCATATCATCAACATCTACCGCCACAACGGGAGCCACCACAGCACTGACAGCGCCAACAAGCCTGTCCTCCACTCCCATGTTCCGTGCGCCAGGGATCAACCAGCCGGGCACGATACCCGGGTTCCAAGAGTACTTTGCCGCGCACAAACGAAGGGCGGTGCCGACCAAGGTGGCAGTAGCGGGCGGCGAGAGGGAAAGGGTGGGGGAGGCGTTGAGGGAGGTTTTAGAGGAAATGTAGCGTCACTCAGGGCTTGCTCTCTTCTTTCCTGAAGCGGGGTTTGAGATGCCACGGTGTAATGCATGGACGGCATTCCAGTAGGCTGCAGGCAATCACGGCTCCTCCTCTACTGGTGGATCTGTATTTTTGGCTTATTCTGTATAGCATAGCGGCTGGCTTTGGGATACTCGGAGATTATCAGGAAGGGCTTCCGTCTCGATACCCTACATTTGTTGTTAGTTTTTGGCAGCACCATGGACTCGCGTGTCCTCCCTTAGGATATAATTTAAGTTATATTATATAGTAATAACCACAGTACATAGCAAACCATCAATAACTGCATCACATCTTTAGTGGCACGGAAGAGGTCAAGATTGGGCTTCGCAAGTTCATTAAAGGCACATCTAACTTATACTTCGGGGCAATAAGGATTAGAGATTACATAACTCTTGCCAGCCCATCCCTCGTTTGTCGTTCACACTCTGTCCTCCCCCTCCCACATGTCTTGCCGTCGGTACAACCACCACCGCCATGCCTGTTATGCACGTCCAACGGCGCGGCTGCACTCCCGAAACATGCTTCCTCCCGTCTTTACCCCCAGAGTGTACCACCTATCACTGCCTTTGAGATCAGCAGGTCAGGGCAGTACCACCCTCCTCACCCTCCTCTCTTTCACCTTCTCATCCGTTTCATCTCATCAAGCTAACTTGAGAAACCTACTCCTGGCTCTGCCCCTCCTGGCTCTGCCCCTCTTGGCCCTGCTCCTGGCTCTGCCCCTCTTGGCCCTGCTCCTGGCTCTGCTCCTGGCTCTGACCCTCCTGGCTCTGACCCTCCTGGCTCTGCTCCTGGCTCTGACCTTCCTGCGACTGCTGCTGCTGAGGCGGCGACCAGCTCCCGCCAATGTCCTCGAGGTAGGCAATGTTGTTGAACTCGACGTCGAGGCTCTTGATCTGCCAGTAGCCTTGCTCCTTGGTCGTGCCGAGGATGGTCACGCCGCGCACCTGCTTCTGGGCGACGCCGAAGGTGGCTTGCCAGATCAGGGCGATCTCGTCGCAGTTGAAGGGGGATTTGTGGGTGATTACCAGGGGGAGGTTGTCGGGCTTTCAAAGGGGGTTGTTAGTTTTTTGTTGTGTGGTGGAGGGAGGATGGGGGGTGAAAAAGGTTGGGAGTGGCGGAGGAAGAGGGGGATGAGGCAACTGTCTTGGAAAAGAGAAAAGAAAAGAAAAACATACCTGAACGTGCTGGTGGTCGATAAAAGCCTGCTTGCTGGGGAAGGTTGGGCCACCCAGGGGAAGACCGGCGAGGATGTTGATCGAGTCCGAGGTGTCGACGAAGCCCTCAGACAGGTACTTGGCGTCCTCGTCGTTCCACTTGGAGAGCATGCGCTGGTAGGCGTTGACGAGCTCATCGACGTCCTGGTGGTGGAGGCATTCGTGGCGCGGGGTGTTGCACTTGCCGCCATTTTCCTTGCCCTTGCCCTTGCCGCTGTCCTTATGCTGGCCCTCGGACTTGGACTTCTGGCTGTTCTTGTTCTCGCCCTTGGGCTTGGACTGCTCCTTGCCCTTGCCCTCAGGCTTTCCCTGCCCCTTGGACTTGGACTGATCTTTACCCTTGGACTGGTCTTTGCCCTTGTGCTGGTCCTTGCCCTTAGACTTGTCTTTGGACTGGTCCTTGCCCTTGTGTTGGTCCTTGCCCTTACCCTTCCCCTTGTCCTGGCCGTTGCCGTTGCCGTTTCCGTTGCTCTGACGTTTGCCTTTGTCCTTGTCGTCATGCTTGTGCTCATGCTCGTGCTCATGCTCATCATGATCTCCGCGGCCGATCAGCCCCCCAGAGGTGTTCACCCCATCATCCTCTGCTCCCGGCGGGGTGGGCGTCCCCGGCGCATTCAACAAATCCGCGCCGAGACCAGGGTCGGCCGGGGTTTGACGCACGCGGAGGAGTACCCCATTGCCTTGACTCTCAGGGGAAGGGTCCTGGCGCTTGTCGTCGTGGGAGCTGCCGTACTTGCCGCCGTGCTTGTGCTCGTCGCGCCGCCCAAAGCCTGAGCCAGAGCCTGAAGCAGCCGCTGCAGCCGCCGCAGCGGCGGCCGCGGCAGCACCACCATCTTGACGGCGGCCCACGGTTCCGTGTTCGCCGTGGTGTTTGTGCTCGTCGCGCAGTCCGAGGCTGCCAAGCAGACCTCCGCCGCCACCGCTGGCGTACTGGGCGGCGGCATCGGCGGCAGCTTTCTCAGCAGCGGCGTCCTCTTCTTCAGTACGGCGCTCGCTTCCGTGTTTGCCGTGATGCTTGTTGTCGTATTTGTGGTTGTTCTGCCGCGCGCGGAGACCGCCGACACCGAGCTGGCCGAGTCCCTTAGTGGCAGAGTCGGCGCCGAGCACGCCGCGGCCCGCCTTTAAAGGTGAAGCGAGGCCGAGGCCTGCCAACGAGAGGAGAGCAATAGAGCCGGCGAAACGCATGGTGACAAGTTGAACGAATGGTCACGGCTGGTCTTGGGGATGCCGCAGGATGATGGACGGGGTGAGAAGCCGATGAAGGAACCGAACTACTCATCCCTTTTATCTCGGCCAGACTGCTGGATGTGAACCGGTCGGAAGTTGGATGGCCGATCGTCGGGAGTTCCCCAAGGCTGCGCTCCGGGCGCTCGCATCATGGCTTGCGGAGGCTCGCAGTTGTGTTCGGTGAGCTTCGGTTGTATCGCAATATTTAATTTGTTGGTTGACGATCTGTGGGCTGACGATGTCCAGGTGGGAGTTTTTTCAGCCATACACAAGGCAGGCTTGCCCAATTCCCGAGCAGATGGGACCTCGGAACTGTCCCTTGTTTTGTCTCAGTGCTCAAGACAGTTGACGTGGTCCCGGAGAACAAGGCAGAGGCTCTTCGGCAGTTGACGCGGACCTCGTTGGCGGGGAGCTGCATTTAAAGCATCGAATATGCAAGCCTCAGATATACATGCGGCTTGGAGCATCGTTGTCCTTGCTTTCATGCAAGGGAGGGCGGGCTTCTGAATGCATGACGGTCCCGAGCTAGGGATAATAGCCCGAGGTTCGCCTCAACTCCCAGGGTACAGTAGCCTGAACACAGTCGTGACTGTGTGGCGGGAATGGCGATCGCCAAGTAGATCACGTCTTTGTGCTTCCGGAGCCAGCATCTACCTAGGGTGCTCATGGCTTCTTGTGCGACAGCTCGCGTCCGCGCAGCTCTTCGGGTCTCGGCAAAAGCAATTTGTTTTGTCTTAAACACCAGGACTTAGCTTTTGCCCTTGCAATTCAGCCAGCAGCTGGCCAGAGACAATAGAAGGCAATGCTTCTCGTACTCTTGCGGCCTTGCTCACCATTACAACACATTTCTGCAAGGTTCAATGGAGATAAAACTCCCTGTCTTTAGCAAGCCTACTTTTATATCCTGTTTCAAACCGACTGCCCTCAAAAGTGATTCATAAATTCTCACACCAGGCGGCCAGATGTTGCACGTGGGCGAACTGCAGGCTTAGTTGGAGCTGACGCCGTTGGAATCTCGGACTTCGGGACAAGTGCATCTTCAGATCGCATTCGTTTGTCAATGCAAATGGTTCATCCTTCAACATTTTGATCAACAGAAATGTCTTAACACCAGTAAACCAGGGAACTTCGACAATGTGCTTGCATGCCCTGCCATATTTCCATAAACCGTCTCCCCCCGACAGCCCCAGTGACCTTGACGACAAAGAGGATTTTCTCGCCTTCCAATAAATGGAACACTTATTTATCCTGACAAAAATACTGCACAAAACATTATCAGATGGTGATAGTACGCAGACAAGAACCGAAACGCTCCTGAGTGTGCTCAGAACCGCCGTAACTAATTAATTAGTAGCGTATTTCTCGAAGTAGCCTCCTGAGTAAATATATACTCTGCTATACTGACAAACTGCAAGGTACCAAAAAGTCTAGAATGTGTCATTTCGTCTTGTTTCGACAAAATGACTTTTTGGCTAAGAAGAAAACAAAAAAAAAAAAAGAAAAGGAGAGAATACCCCCGGTCCCCGGATTTCTCTCCAGTCTCCACCTTTCTCGGCTCGCGCCTCACCCTTTATCGAGGGATTCTGGCTTTGCAGGCAATCTTGGAAATGGTGTCAAACAAACATTGCCACCAATACTTGCTGTCCCAGCAGCATTTTTGCTCGGGTTCCGCAATGACGGACCACATTTTGGCATTTTGCTGGTTGATTGATCTCTTCTATGGGTTGACAAATTGCAGCTGAAACCTCTTCTTCTGACTCCAGAACGTCAAGCCAAATAGTACGCCGAATCCGGCAAGTAGGCCATAAAATTCTCGGGTTACATCCAATCATCTTTGCGACTCGGCGTCAGCTCTCCGGGACTCCTCAACGCCAAACCACATTAAGCATTGGATTGGTGACAGGGACCAGACAATGCAGACCATGCCATGTCCTTCAATGGCTTGTCCCAAAGTGGATTGAGCCATGCCATGAGTCTGCCGATGAAAAACGTTGAAAAGCCCTTCGTCACGTCCCTCAACTACATACACTCCTTTTCCCCCCCACAACCGGCTTCACTCGTTCGTGCTCTTCCAGGCTCTCCCGGCCACACTCAACACACTCACCAAGTCACTCGTTCAATCAGAATCAAAGGAGAGCAGATTAAAAGCAAGATGCAACTCCCAACGGGTAAAATTATCACGAGCGGCCTGCTATTCGGCCTCGTTGCCGCCACTCCTCTTGAACTCCAGCAGCGAGAGCCCGATGCTGAGCAGTGCATTGAGGATGCCCTCTACAGCTGCTTCACAAGCTCACTCGCCCAGGCCAGCGCATACTGCACCAACTCCATCGTCACTGTCCCCGAGACCACCAAGACAATCACTTTCACTCCCACCGTCACTATCACCGAGGCCGTGACCGAGACGTCATATGTCACCGCAGCCGCCGTCGAAACCCAGACTTCAACCACAACCAAGGAAGAACCCCAGGCCATGAAGAGAGCAGTTTACAGACGGAGAGGGCGATGCTCGCCCCCAAAACCGCCCCTGGCCTGCCTGGCAAGCCTTCCCAGCACCGTTCAGCAAGCACAATTTACCTCGGCGTGCTCCTGCATTGGCGTCACGACTACTACTCTTATTGCCACTGCTACAGCCAGCGTCCCCGCAACCATTGTCGAGACTCAAATTGCCACGGCCACCGTCACTGACAACATCACTCGAACCGAGGTCATCATCGTGACCGTGACCCCCAACACCCCAACTTCGACCGAGACCACTCCGACGGAAACAAGCACGACATCCGCCGCAACATCAACCACACCAGCAGCAAGACCCGTTCTTATCAATGGCAACTTTGCGACGGGCACGACCGAGGGCTGGACCGTGTTCAACCGCATAAACAACGGCGACACTGAGACGGTACTTACGGTCGGGAACGCCAAAGTGCTCGACATATATGTCTCGTACTTTACGCGGAATGCCGTTGCTGCTGTTATATTTGGCCAGCAGCTCAACTGGTAAGCAACCAAAATATCTGCCCACAGTACTATAAACCACGACGAGAGCTTAACTAACCGGGTGGTATTATCGTAGCATCCCTGGCACTTTCTACCGTCTTTCCTTGATGACGGCCGTTGTATCCAGCTACACCAATCGATGCCCGTGGTCGATCAGGGTGGGGGGACAGACCATTGCTAGTGGTGTTGGGAGCGCATCTCCATGGACTGTGATCAGCCGCGACTTCACTTGTTCGTCCTCGGTTGACTTGAACAAGATTGAATTCGTCGCGCAGGCCGACATTAACCGGCAGATGCATCTGCAGATTCGAGACGTGGTGGTGACGCCTCTTTGAAGGGGTCGAATCTTCAGTTGGTTCTGGTTTGATAACTGAGGCAATGCAAGATCTTCAACCCGCAGTGGCCCCTGCTTCCACATGTCAGCACGGCGTGAACCGCCGTGACACCAACACGACACGTTCCTTGACGGAGTTTTCCATATATTTATATAGAAAGGCCTAGACTGGTACTTGAAGCCTTTGGGCTGATAGTTCCCGAGCGAGGAAAGCGCTATGTTGGATAGCTTCTTCCACCTGCGGCGCGCCCCAGGCATCCGTTGGCAAGCCCTTCGAGCGGTGGGAGCCGCCCGTCGGGTACACAGAACCAATCATTACTGCTGCAAGCAGTGCTGCTGGTGGTGATGGCGGTGGCGTGGGAAGGACCTCGAACGTTGACTCGGTATACACTGGCCAGGCTGGGCACCCAGTATTCCCTTCTATGAGTCTTTCTGAAGATCCGAGGCTTCCCACCGGTCCTAGAGCTTCAGTCTCGCCCTCTAGGCTCGCTTCAGAGGCAGGGAAAACCTCCCGAGCCCCTGAGAGGGGAGCTGGTCGTTCTGACAGGTTTTCTGAGACCTGGTGTTCTGACTGCAAGAGGTGGGCTTCCCTTGCTCCCTCGAGGGCAGAGACGCTGTCAAGCTGTTCTTCTGGGTCTGCTTCTGGAAGGCTGAACTCACTGAGTAGGCGCGCGAGTGTCTCGGGCAGGACAGGCAGGTAGTCCAATAACAGTATATTCAGGCTAAGCTACAGTCTCGGGCTCTATTCCGTCGGTACGGGCAGGCTGGATTGTCAAGACGTAGCTCGAGGAGCTACATACAGGTCTGGCGACAGTGAGGTGCAAACAAACAGGTGGACTGCTTCATGTGCAACTGAAACACCCATGAGAAACATTTGCAGTTCGTACACCTCGTTATAAGCTTCGACGGTTTTCATTTCCTAAAACGCTTGAAGTAACGTTTCGATGATATGACCGGAGAATATTAGTACGAGTAAGCTGCGAGGAGGTTGCGGAAGGATATAAGACGAGAGGAAGCAAAAGCCAGCAGCAGAAGACAAGCGAGCTTGCAAATTTGCTGAGCTCGACTTCACCCGCGGTAGACGGGTTATAATCGGCCGTTGTTTTCCACGGCTGGCCTGCTTGCGGCTGCCCCCAATCGTATCTCGTGGACATGGCCTCTCCTCCGATGTGGTTTGTGAGGATGATTGGGAAGAAGTTGGACCGGACCTTCCGTAAGTACTCCTCAACATGTGGGCACATACTGTCTCGATCAAGGTGTGGCCCGGAGAACATATGGGGGGTATTCGCAGCCATTGCTCCCTGGACAATGTTCATCCCAATTGTGGTGAGTGATTCCGTGCCTTGCTCACTCTCAAGCATGTGAAGGCCAAGATTGACAGCTGCTGTCATACCCAGGAAGGTTGGCGTCCCCGCGGGAATTCCTGTTCGAACATATTTGCCGGCCGCATTCTGGTGGTAATCGTCTTCGTCGTGCATCCAGAGTTTTCCGATATGCCCACTCAAGTTGCCGTTGTCACCAATGGCGTTGCCACCTGTGCTGCTGTGACTACCACTGGTGGGAAAGAAGTCTCAATTAGAACAGGGGTCATAGAACGTAATGTAGGCAGACTCACCTCCGAGTCGACATGACGACGAGAATTTTTGGGCTGGGAACTGGGAGCGGTGTTCCACCATTTTCAGGATGAGACACTGGCAACCACCAGAATAAAAGCAAAGGGGTGATCGGCGCCAGAGATGAGACGGAAGGATTGCCTGGATCGGAGGATCTGGATCAGCCACACCGTGCTGCCCTTAGCCGTGCTGTCAAGAGGCTCCTCGAAACTGATTTGGCCGCGGAGACATATGGCCAAATGAATAACTGGTGGCCTTCCACTCTCTCGGGTTGCTTATGGCTAAAGAGACCATCCCATCAAACGCCATGTCGCGCTCTGCCCGGGAGTGGAGGAAACTGTCAGGGAAATCAGGTCCGAGTTCGGCATGAATGTCTTGAGATTCGAGAACAAGATTGGCAAAGTTTACGGTTTTAATGATGCTTTACTTGAGGATGAACTAACAATTTCTAGCTGCTCGCAGCGTTCCAGGTTTCTGATCCACGGTCACGTACTTTCCAGCTTCGTCTCATCGAACTCGCCGCCGTGGCTCTCCACCAAATCGCGGTCCTGCTGTACCTAAATGGCAATCGACTTCACGAACAAGCCGCCGACGATCCAGAATATTCTATTGAGAAAGTGACTTTGTGGGAATGGCGCGCTCCCCCGGAGTGGCTGGCCGAGGGCTGCATCTTAGAGAACCTTCCACCATGGCCGACGCTGTTTATGTACTCATACTACTGCTTCCAGAACAAGTACCCCAACGGGCAGGCTGATGTTGTTGGCTATTGGGCCGAGGATTGGATACTCGGCGGTGTTGTGCTCTTTGATCGGTCGCAGATCTGGGACAATGACGATGGATGAGCCCAACTTCTACATGCGTTCTGCTCGAGAAGAAGTCACATTTCGTCTCTGGCAAGTAAAAGAAGAACAAAAAGCTCTGGAGGAGTTTCTCCTTTCATCATCGGGCACCCAACAATGAAACGGCCCCTTACCGCTGCTCCCAACCAGAGACCACCGGATTCGGATGGATCCCGAGGGCGCCATTGCGGACCACATGGTGTTCAGGGACGTGTGGAAACGAGAGGAGCCCGATCCGCGGTACTCTCTTGGCCCCAGCCGTCGGCCCAAAAATCCGCACGACTATCCCGAGCTTGAGGACAGGCACGCTGAGCTTCTCAGGAGATTCGGGGGTTGAGCCAACTGGTCTTGATATCGAATAATCGAACGCAAATAGCACTCACGCCTTCCTGTCTTGATCGCCGCGATGATCCATTGGTCATCTTGGGAGACCATTCCCATCCCCTATCTTCCAACAACCCCTTTCCCTCATTATCTTCCACCAACCACCACATTTGACCACCCATCACTGCAAATTCACAAACAACCCCCCATCCACCAGCACCTGCGCCCCCGTCACATACCCACTCAACTCCTCACACGCCAAAAACACCGCCGGCCCCCCCAAATCCCTCGGCTCCCCAATCCTCCCCAGCGGTATCCTCCCCTCCATATACCCCTTCTTCCCCTCATCACCCAAATCCTCCTCATTCAACTGCGTCCTAATGGTCCCCGGCAGCAGCGCATTGCACCGAATCCCATACCTCCCCAGCGCCACCGCGCTGCTCTGCATCAGACTCAACACCCCCGCCTTGGTCGGCGTGTAGTGCACTTGTTCCCCTCCCCCGACGAGGGCCGAGATGGAGCTCACGCCGATGATGCTCCCTCCCGGGGGTGATTGGTTGCGGGCCATTTGTCGTGCGGCAGCTTGGACGACGTAGAACGCGCCGTCAAGGTTGGTGCGAACGGTGTTGGCGAAGAGGTCCGGGGTGAGGTCGTCGAGGAGGGAGGCGAAGGTGCAGATGCCTGCGTTGGAGACGCACACGTCGAGACGGCCTGTGCCGAACTCGGCGAGGGCGAAGGCGACGAGCTTGGGGCCGGTTTCGGGGTCGCGTACGTCGCCGGGGAGGTGGGCCAGGCGGCCGATGGTGGAGTTGAGGTTGGCGGATGTGAGGGAGGATGCTTCGGTGAGGAGGGAGGAGAGGTGCGGTTTGTCGGAGGGGAGGCCCAGGTGGTTGACGGCGACGTGGCAGCCTTGGGCGAGGAAGGCGAGGGCGATAGCGCGGCCGATGCCGGTTGTGCCGCCGGTGATGATGGCGGTTTTGCCGGCGAGGAGGTTGGTGGGGGCCATGCTTTGGTGAGAGGGGGGGGTGGTGGGAAATGGGATTTGGGGTAGAGACTAAAGTAGAGAGAGGGAGCGCTGCTCGATTTCAGTTCCCCGTTACGGCCCTGAATGAAGTATCTTATTTCTTGGGTATTTAGGGGTCTTATCCAAAATCAGTATTATTTTTCTAGAGTTGAATATCCCCCTTTCTTTGTTGATGAGAAACTAAGAGATGGAACTTCATCCACCCGAACTGGTGAGATTGAGGGGTAGACCGCGGGGTAAATGGGGAATGGGGAAGGGCAGGGATGCGTCGGGGATCTTGAATCCGAAACTCTCGATCATTCTTTGTCCAAATTAATCACAAAAATCAGGTTTAGTCTTCTTCTCGCTGTCAATGTGCCGATGAGCTTTTCACTTTACCACTTCAAACTCATGAGATCACTAGTTCGAAGCCGATCATCTGAACTTCCGAAGTGTGATGATGCGATCCCCAATTGCCCCACCCCTCCCGTTGGACCCATTTCCAGCAGTGTGGTTCCTGGCCCCACAGCTCGGGGTGAATTACAGCGAGGGTGGTGAGGGCCGAGGCAGAGCGGGCTGTCTCGGCGCCATGGGGCCGGAGGATGTGGTAATCATGTTCAAGGCGGACGCGTGTTGCCGATTAGGGATTTTGGTACTCTGCAAGTTGCGTTGACAGTAGAAAGGAAGATGGGTGAAAGGCAAATTGAGACCTCGAGGACTGGACCTGGAGATGACGTCAGGGGATTCAGGGGTAAAGGGAGCCACAGGTTTTGACGGGGGGACAAGCACGGAGACATGAGGGAACTGTAAAATCATTCTTGGATTACTCGATATGTTCGATATGGACGCTTCCATGACAGTAGTAAATGATACCATTATATCAGCTCGCTGAGCTTGACCTTCTTCAAGCTCTCCGCCACGTCCGCTGCAATCCCGTTCTCCTGCTGCTCTTCAGCTTTGGGCGCAGCAGGACTGGGGGGAATCGTCAAGAGATACGTGCTCGGAATCAGCTTCGCCCTCGCCGCCGGGTTCAAAGTCAGCCCAAAGCCCGGCTTATCCAAGTCCTCCGCCATCAGGTACCCCTTCGTGGGAATGGGCTCGTCAAGGAACAAGTCTCCAAACACGGGCAGCACGCTCTTCCCATCAGGCGAGTTCGCCAGATACTCCTGGAACGGCGTGTTCGGCTGGCTGATGACAAAGTGATAGCTGTACGGCCCGCTCGCGTGCGGTACAACAGGGATGTCGTACGCCGCCGCCATGGCCGACACCCTGAGGAGCTCCGTCATGCCACCCAGCCACATGACGTCGGGCTGGATGATGTCCAGGTTGCGGCCTTCAATCAGCTTGCGGAAGCCGTACCGCGAGTACTCGTGCTCGCCCGTTGTGAACTTGATGGTGGGGTGCGCGCGCTTGATCTGCTCGAAGCCGTCCGTGTCGTCCGGGCTGAGGCACTCCTCCCACCAGTTGATGTTGAGGTCCTCGCAGGCCTTCGCAATCTCGATTGTGTACGGCACGTTAAGCGACATGTAGCAGTCGACCATGAGCGGAAAGTCGGGGCCGACAGCGGCGCGGTGCTTGCGGAGGAACTCGATGTTCTTCTTGAGGCCCACGTGGCCTTCTTCGGGGCAGTAAGGGAGCGGCACCTTGGCGCCCCAGAAGCCCATGGCCTTCGCGGCCGTCGGCTCTGGACCGGTGCAGTAAAAGTCGATGCGCTCCTTGGTGTTGCCGCCGATCAGCTTGTAGACGGGCTCGTTGCGGATCTTGCCGAGCAGATCCCACAGGGCGAGATCGATGACCGAAATGACGGCCACGGGCAGACCCTTGCGGCCGTAGAACATGGAAGCGCGGTACATTTGTTCGAAGAGATGGTTTGTGTTGCGCGGGTCGGCGCCGATGAGGAAGCGCTCGAAGTGTTGGTGGACGAGCCAGCACGCGGGAGGGCCTTTGAACGTCAGTTGTTGTGGCAACAGGAAGGGGGTAGGTCGTCATACCGCCAAACCCAGTAGCGAAGCCGACGGTGCCGTCGGTAGCCTCAATCTCGACGAAGAACGAGCCGAGGACGTTGATGCCCCAGCTTGTCCGCGAAGATCTGTACTTCTCCCATTGTGAACAGGGCGTCGAGATGGGTGAGTCGATTAGCCTGTGAGATCAGACTGGTCAGTTGATGTTGTCACTGTGAAATGAGACATGCTTATTACCAGTGGCCCCCCTTCACATTGTGATAGTCACCGCCTTGGACTGTCAGTTTGAGGTTTTCCTCGTTGGGAAGCGTGAAGACACACCTGATCCAACGCCACCGATGACGAAGGACCTGATCGCCTTGATGGTCGGAAATGTTCGTGCCGTAGCCATAGTGTGTCAGATTGAAGATTCCCGTGGCTAGGGGAGTGTGTTGAGGATGGACAACGTTCGAGGGCGTTCAAGATGAAGAAGCTGGTGTCTGCACGAGCGAGTTGAATGAGACCTTGGCGAGACGAGAAACATCAATTCCAGATTTCAATGAACCGAGGGGCTGGTCCCTTTTTCTTGCCTGCCGAGAGGCTGTGGGGCATTAGTGATGAGCATCGGTCGGGTGATGATACCCCGATGATGCGGGACCTGGGGTTGAACAAGGAGCTGTCCCTCGTGAAAGGTTGGAGCTCAGCAGCCTACCCCCACTTCCCGTCGTGGCCGTCTAGGATCACGGCCGGACTGCCAAAGGCGACGGCATCCTTTTTGGGTTTGTCATGTCGTCAGATAGGGCTTCCAGCTGCGCCAATGCAGGCTGCAAGTCATCCGCGGGAAACAAGCCATCGTCTCATGCTTCCTGCATGTGGTGCCGGAGGGCAGCGTCTCCAAGTGTCGGGCTGCTGGCCTTGGGGCGGACTGATGAAATTTGTCAACATGAGAGGGGGTTAGGTGGCGAATACGGCCAAACACCGGTGATTTCACCCGGGCAGGAGTTGGGAGGCGCGAGAATCGACATTTGTCGCAGCCAGTGGCCTGTTGTTTGTTGTTTTGGGCATGATGAACAAGAGCAGCAACCTGGAATTCCCATGTGAAATGCTGACCCTGCCAACAGCCTGACAGCTGCCAAGGGAGCATCCTCCACACGCGGCAGCCGGCAATTTCTCTTCCCACGCACTGGGAGAAGCACGAGCCACCTCACACAGGGCTCGCTTCGGCTGACGGGAGTCGGGCCCAGCTGCACCGTGATAAAATGGCCGAGGCTCTCTCTCCACAACTGGAGCTCGGATCCGGCCCAGAACGTCGCTCCTTGCTCGCTCCTCTACTCAACATTACCCCGAACCCAGAACCGACACCCGCGCAACGGAACCACGGCCCAGCTTGTGCTTCTCTCTCGTCAGCGGCAATTGCAAGGCAGCACGCGGGCGGCTTTTATTTTTCCATTCCTTGCGCTTGTGGCGCGTCAACCGCGGCTCGTGCCATTTGGACGCCGAAGCTCGGGTTCGCTCTCTTTGTTCCGCTCCACTTCCCCTCCGCCGTCCCGGGTCGAGCACCCCCTCTCCCGCCCGCCCTGTGCCCGAAGCAGCAGGTCACCTCCGCCGCCGTGGCGATCCCCCGCCGTTGGCCCCGGCCATGATGCAGGCCCAACCCCCTCCCCGATTCAACGGCCACGAGCTGCAGTCGTCGCCGCAGCACGCCTCCCATTCGCACCCACACCCGCACCCGCATCATCACCACTCCCACCCGGACCCGGCCGACAGCGACGATGCCGCCCAGAGCGCAGACGACCTCGACAACGACGACGACCACCTCGAGGTCACCCGTCTCGGCAAGCGCAAGCGGCCCATATCCGTGTCGTAAGTAGCCGGGCCAGACTACATCGTCGGCGACAATCTACAGAGTGCTGATGCCGCCCAAGGTGCGAGCTGTGCAAGCAGCGGAAAGTAGGTCATTCGATCCCAGAGTTACACCCAGGACCGCCCAGCAGGACTGACCGACGCAGGTGAAATGCGATCGCGGACAGCCGTCGTGCGGTTGGTGCACTAGGAATGGCGCCATCTGCGAGTACAAGGAGAGGAAGAAGCCGGGACTGCGCGCGGGATACGGTCGGGAACTGGAGCAGCGCCTCGATAAGTTGGAGGAAAGTCTGCGGATACACTCCGAGATCTTGCACTCCCTGACGTCTAATGCGAGCCCGGGAAGTGGGCCGGCCAGCACCGGCGCGCTCCCACATCCACCCCCCGCCCCGAGTCACGCGAGCCACCCAAGCGAACACAGCACGCCGCGAGATCTGGTACCCGCTTTGTTTGCCCGACCCGCTCACGACACAATCCGGACACCGCAGGCTGAGACTGCCCTGTTTCTCCAGAAGCCATCCACGGCTGTCGACTTTGGCTTCTCTGCCGCACCATCACACGATCCATTCATGGCCGTCACCGGCATTTCACCGCGGAGTCATATGGCCATGGCACCGAGCGCAGCAGCCCAGGAGTACTATGGCCCCGGGAATGCCGGGCAGACACTGCAATCGCCATCCGCCGCAACCCATAACTCGCTAGGACAGTTGTCGGAACAGGAAATGCCTCCGTACGACTTGCTGTTTGCCCTGGTCGACCTGTACTTCAAGCATGTCAACACATGGTGTCCCATTCTTCACCGCAAGACCACCATGGAGTCGCTGTTCGGGCCATCCTTGATCGACGAAGAGGATAAGATTATTCTGCACTCCATCGTTGCCACTGCCCTGCGGTACTCGACAGACGGGCGATTGACCGAGGAAAGCAGGCAGCGTTACCACGACGCCTCGAAACAGCGCGTGCTACTCTACGGCATGGAGCACCTGTCTGTCAAGTCGCTTCAGTCGCTCGTCATATTGGCCCTTGATCTCTGTGGCAGCAGCAACGGTCCACCAGGATGGAACATCATGGCGCTCATAACGCGGGCCGTCGTTCAGCTCGGGCTGGCCGTCGAGACCACATCGTTCTCGGTAGCACCTGGCTACACGTCCATTTACACCCTGCGCGCCATGATTCTTCCGGAACCGCGCGACTTTATCGAGGACGAGTCACGACGGAGGCTTTTCTGGATGGTGTACCTGCTTGACCGCTACGCCACCATCGCGACAGCCTTCGAGTTTGGCATCGATGACCGCGAGATTGACCGCACGCTGCCCTGCCGCGACGACCTCTGGCTTAAGAACCAAAAGGTCGAGACTCGCTGGTTCCGCGCCGACGCCTCCCAGCCCAATCTCTGTGGTGGCGCCTCCGAACACGAGGTTGACAAGCCCGATCACCTGGGCGCCTTCAGCTACTACATCGAAATACTCGGCATCCTCTCCAAGATCCACAAGTTCCTCAAACAGCCCGTCGACATCTCAGCC
This sequence comes from Chloridium humicola, assembly GCA_027569505.1. Classification (NCBI taxonomy): domain Eukaryota; kingdom Fungi; phylum Ascomycota; class Sordariomycetes; order Chaetosphaeriales; family Chaetosphaeriaceae; genus Chloridium; species Chloridium humicola. The sequence continues at coordinate 57,201 of JAPDFF010000044.1, read as the reverse complement.
CTCTCCGACGTCGAGACCTGGCAGATGCGCTACAAAGAGCTCGACAACATGCTCGCCGCCTGGAAGTTCGGCCTGCCCGGCGAGTACGGCAACATGGCCAAGCTCTTCCAGCCCGCGTCCGCCAAAACCCTCAACTGCGGCTGGGTCATGCTGCACGCAACCTACCACACCGCCGTCATCCGCTTACACTCCTCCGCCGCCTACCCCACCACCCGCTCCCCCATCTTCACCCCGTCCTTCTCCGCCTCGCAGCGCTGCCACGGCGCCGTCGAAAACATCTCTGCCCTCGCCGAGTTCGTCGTCCAAAACCACCTCCTCGGCAAGCTCGGTCCCCCCTTTGCATTCACCCTCTGGGTCGCCGCCCGCGTGCTGCTCGTCCACGGGTCGACCGTCGAGCGCAAGCTCAGTCCGCAGATTGGCCCATTTGTGGACGCGCTGAGGGAGATGGGCCGGTACTGGCCTGTTGCGGCGAGATATTGCAGCTTGCTGTCGCGCGTGCTTGATGAGCATAGGGATAGTGAGACAAGGGGTGGCGGGGAGACGCCGAGTAGCGTGAGGATTTTGGCGGACATGAGGAGGACGGCGTTTGATTTGGATTTTTTGATTGGGAGGCAGCCGAGGCATGTGCCGATGGGAGGGATGAATGGGAATGGGGGTGGTGGTGGTGGTGGTGGTGGGATTGGGGGTGGCGGGTGGCAGAGCCGGTTTGCGAGCGTCACGCCGGCGAGGACACCGGCCCCGAATGAGCTGGAGTATTTGGATGTGTTTGACTTCTTTAATGTGCCGAGATTGCCGGTTATAACACAGACTGGTGCGGGGGCAGGGGCGCCAGATGCTGGCGGGAATGTGACGGATGGGGTTGGTGGTGTGCTTGGCGAGTTCAACATTACAGATTTCATGGTGGACGCGAATAGGGATTGGCTGTTTCAGCAGGGAGAGTCCAAGTTTTTGGGTTAACGGGTGTAAATTTCACGGGAGGTTCAGATGGCGTTGGGGTTGGATTTGTGGGAGGAGCGAGCATTGCATTGGCATTGATATCCTGTGTTTGAAGAAAGGGTTGGATCTTGAGTGGTCATGGAAGCAATGGATAATAAAGACCATCCGGAATGGATTTGACATACTGCGATGAGGCGGCCTTTTACGCGTTCGAAGTTGGCCAAAATATCCAAGTGCGTAATATTCGTAATCTTCAAGCATCATTTTTTTCGGACCAGACGTGTCTCTTCCCTGGCATCTTGGCAGTCTCGGTTTCCAATGATGCCGGTTGTTGGCTGCCTGCCGCGTCATGCGCATGCGGGGGCAATCCTTCCAGGTTTCCATTAAACTCAGCTTCGTCCCTCGTCTGATCATGATCTTCCAGGCACAGATCAAACAATGGATGCGAAAAGTGAAAGTACTTCGGGTTACAACCCGCCGGCGCTGAGCGAAACACCGCCATGGCATCGCCGCTCTCGACGACGCCTTGGGATGGTGGCGCTCCTCGCCAGCATTCTCACCCTCGCTTGGGCCGGCGCTTGGCTGACTAACTTCCACTGGCATCTCCTCGACGAGGAAAACTTTGAACCGAAGGTATTTCTTAGGCCACCAATTGCACCAGCCGAGGCCGACGAGGCAAATGGCTTTCGCGGCCCCTCAACGAATACAACCCAGCCGAGTAACGACACCATGAACCCATGGGAATCAGTCCGTCTCTCCCCTCTCCCCAAATCCAAATCGCCCTCTAACATCCCACCAGATCACCCCCAGCGAACAACTCCAATGGAACCCCTGCTACCGCACCGTCAACCCCTCCTTCCTCTGCGCCCGCCTCACCGTCCCCATGGACTACACCCGCCCCACCATCACCACCATCCTAGACGAAACTAAAGCCCCCAAAGTGCACATCGCCCTCATCCTCCTCCCCGCCCAAACCCCCAACACCACCACCACCAATCCCCCAAAAATAGAAAGCAAACCCCCCCTCCTCGTCAACCCCGGCGGACCAGGCGGCTCGGGAACCCTCCTCGCCCTGCTCCTCGCCCCCACCCTGCAACGCATCCTCGGCGCCGATCAACCCATCCTCGGCTTCGACCCCCGCGGCGTCGGCTTCACCACCCCGCGGGCAGACTGCTGGGCCGTGCCGCCGCCCGCGGACTGCGAAGAGTGTGTGCCCGACGAGGCCGCGGGGCTGGTGCACCGCACCGAGTGGGAGAATATGAATGCCGTCTGGGGCGGGCTGAACGAGACTGGGGTGAGGGGGGTGAGGTTCTTTGATGCGGGCCAGAGGGCGGTGAATCGGATTTGTACGGCGAAGGGGAAGGAGGAGTTGCGGGATCAGGGGGCCAGTGTGTTGGCGCATGCGACGACAGAGCATGTGGCGCGGGATATGGTGAGTGTGGTTGATGAGTGGGGGAAGTGGGTGGAGAGGGAAGGGGGGATGCCGGTGCAGGAGGGGTTGAGGGGGAAGTTGGTTTATTGGGGGTTCTCGTATGGGACGTATCTGGGGGCGACGTTTGCGCGGATGTTTCCTGAAAGGGTGGGGAGGTTGTTGCTGGATGGGGTGGTGGATGCGGAGTTGTATGGGACGCCGGTTTGGAGGGAGAGTTTGGTCGATGCGGATGCGGTGTGGGCTTGGTTTTTTGAGAAGTGCCACCAGGCGGGGCGGCATTGTGCGTTCTTCAGGGAGGGAGATCAGGTTTCTGATTTGATCACGAGGTATGAGAGGGTTATGGAGAGGCTGGACACCGAGCCTGCGACCTTCACGCAGCTGGAGGGCAACTTCCCGGTTGTTCTGAGGGCCAGTTTCGTCAAGAAGCTGGTGTTTGCGGCGCTTTATGACCCTCTTCAGGCATACTTCACCTTGGCAATGCTTCTGAGCGATATTCACGATGGGCAGTATGGGATGTGGGGCCCGATGTTTCCGGACGCGCAGAGGATGTGCTCAGCCCCGAGGGGGTTTCCTGCAATGGGGATGGTGTTGGATGCTCAGCGGGCGATCATGTGTGGCGACAAATCACATCCGGTAAGTTACAAATCCATGAACATCGGCCCTGGAGTCTCACCCTTTCCAGGTCAACATGACGGTCCCCGAGATTATGGCCGAGTACGAGGCCATGGCCAAAACCTCGCAGTTTGCCGACATCTGGATGAAACTCATGCTACAGTGCAACGGCTGGGACGTCTCCCCGCCCCCCTGGTATTCAACTCAGGCTGCCATCCCTAGGGTTAAGTTCGACTGGAAAAACAACACCCAAATCGAGACCGCCAACCCCATCCTCTTCCTCTCCAATACACTCGACCCGGTCACTCCCCTCCGGGCGGCAGTCAAGATGGCGCTCAAGTTCAAGGACGCCGGGCTGCTCGAGCAGTCGGGTGGCGGGCATTGCACCATCTCGGCCGCGTCTAGGTGTACTGCGAAAGTCATCAGGGAGTATCTCGCGACTGGGAAAGTGCCACCGCCGCCAAAGCTTGATCCGACGGATATGGGGATGGGGTCTAGCTCCCGACCCATGGGAGAGTGGCAGAAATGTCTCGCGGATGAGGCCCCCTGGGAGCGTGCTACAGTCTTTGAGTCAGAGGAAGACAGGGAGCTGATGGGAGACTTGTACCTTGTCCGGACGGTGATAAGCCAGATGCCGGAATGGGGAGTCGCGCCGGAGAAGGGGTTGGATATGAGATGGCTGTTGACAATAACGGACTCGCTAATCAAACCGTACTGAGCAAATGAAGGGCAATGGCCATGGAAGGCGGCATAGTTTCGATTCGACTAGCTTCGGGAAGTCTTTGGGAAATGAGGGAAGAAGGAAGTGAGGGGGAGGATCAGAATTCTGGGGGGGGGGGGGGATACTGCGCTATTCCTCTTTCTCTTTGCTTTTCTGTTTGTTGACTTCAGATTTCTACAGTTGGAAAATATTAGCAATCAAGCTCTTTTTGCATGGTTATGGTTTATGCCAACCTACAGTAGTTTCCGGTTTTCATATCCATCCTCCCTTGTCTTTTCAATGAGCCGAGGCCTGGGGCATGACCTTAGCAGTACCCAAACACCCCAGAGGTGGCCAAACGCAGTTGATTATTGTAAGTCTCGACAAGGGTGAGAAGAGTGACGGAATACCTAAAAGCGCCTGTCCTTTAGCTCCGCGTTTATGGGCTCGTTGAGTTAGCCGGCCTGGTACATTGAATAACAACAGTTTGCCCCTGACTCTTTGCCTGGTGAGACAATCCAAGTTGCCAGGCCTTATTCACACTGCCACCTTAGCGTCCTTGTCTTGTAGCGGCCGGTTCCCAGCATTTCACCACCTCGCTGATTGGCCAGCCACAACGCCTCTTGCACACACTTCCGCTTGTCCCACAGTTAGAGTCATGACGTCCAGTCACAGTGAAGCCCAAATACCTTCTTTCTCTCAAACGCCTCAACCCGAGGCCGCCCACCCTAACACTTCCTGCTGCGTTTCGCACGATCACATCTCATCATGGCCGACAACAAGGAATACAAGCCAAACATCCGCCATTACCGCCAGTACTTTCCCACTGGAGTGAAGCGCGTCATCACCTCGGGGAGCAGTGCCTGGATTGGAGAGGTCGATGACTCGGCTGTCTTGAAGTATCCTGCAGCCCCCGGCGAAGATGTCGAACGAATTGTAGCCGCGAGGACAATCCTGGAAGCTATTCCACCACACAAGCATATCATAGGGTTCAAAGGCTCTACCGCCGAGGGAATCTATCTCGAACGCGCCACGAATGGTACCGTCGCCGAATACATCCTCGACTCGGGCAAACCACTTTCCCTCCACCAGCGGCTCGTCTGGTGTCGCGAGACTGCCGAAGCAGTAGCCTGGATCCACGCCCACCGACTCCTGCATTGCGATATCGGCCTACCAACTTGCTCCTTGATAAGGATCTCCACATCAAGCTTTCCGACTTCCAGGGGAGGCTCCTAGCTGAGGATGGCACAGTACTCGCCGATGGCTGGAGTATGGAGGGCTGCAGATTCTCGTGCCCGAGCGGGGACGACGAGTTTCGTGCCGATATCAAGACGGATCTGTTCGTGCTAGGGTGCACCATCTACTTGATCATAATGGGCCATGCCATTACCCGGACATCATTGACGGCGAAGAGGGGTACCGAGACAAGGTAGCGGAGAGGCTTACAGAGAAGGATTGGCCGCAGGAACAACAGGTTTACAGGGCCGTCACCCTAAAATGCTGGGAGCAGGCGTACGAGTCGGCGGATGAGGTGGTCAGGGACCTCGAAGCTGTCGAGTGGGAACATGGGCGGGCTGCCGCGATTGACGGTTGTGCGAGAGATGAACCAGCAGATACCTAGATTACAGGTCCATAACAACCCATAGGCTCTGAGAAAAATTACAGCGCAAAAAATAGAAACCATGAAAAATGAACGGAGAGCCCTGGTCAGGGGTGCTTGTTGACAACTGTGAGATTCGAACTCACGCCTCTTGCGAGAACGCAATGCTACCCGTTTTCGGGGTAAGGATAATCCTTGAGTGCGTCGCCTTAGACCACTCGGCCAAGTTGCCTGCTGATTGATATGTTGGTCGAACCCCACAGTACCTCAAGTGTGTCCACTGGCGAGAATGGAGGACGGCAGAAGGGAGGGAAAGGGAGAAGAAAAGAAAGGGCATGGGATAAAGAAGATTGAAGATGTGATTGAGAATAGAGGTGGCAATTACAACCGGTTCTTGCATGCAAAATAAAAAGTGTGATGTAAGACCTAGTGCTTGGAGTGCTGCACTGCTGAAAGGCAGAAAAAAACGGGTGCAAGTGCCAGAGTCGGGGAAATCATGAAGGATGGATCAAGAGTCAAGAGTCAAGACCCCAGACACTAATTGTACCATCAAACTTCCGGGTATACATCTCTGCAACCGCTAAAGCATTAGCAAAGCACAGGTAAGCCATCATGCAGTGGGGTGCCACAACTCACGTCCGTCTGTTGAGCGGCACCTCCATCCTGACCTTCCGCAGCAGGTCGTGGTCGATTTCGGCGGTAGCGATTTCAGGCTCGTCGCTCGAGTCTCCAAGCGTGGCCAACACCCTGCCCCAGGGGTCGATGATCATGCTATGACCATAGCTGACGCGTTTCTCGTTGTGCCTCCCAGCCTGGTCTGCGTCAGCACCGGTCCCAAGTCTTATCAAATAATCAAACATGTCAGGGGCATACTTGAGCCGCGGCAATTACGTAGCATTGTGTTTCGATTGCTCGTGCTCTCAGGAGAATCTCCCAGTGGGCTTGACCAGTTGGGACGGTAAAGGCGGATGGGAAGGTGATAATGTCGGCTCCGAGGCGCTTGAGCGCGAGACTGATCTCAGGGAATCGCAGCTGAACAGAGTCACTGAGTCAGATAGAGCAAGATCCAGGGAGACAGGATGGACTGACATCAAAACAAATGGTCGAGCCGACCTTCCCAACTGGCGTGTTGAAAGGCGGCAGAATCTTTGTCCCTCTTTCGACGGAGCTGTTTCAAGAATGATCAGCTCAAGCCAACCCTGCTTCAACTCCTCGGCATTCCTCACTTGCTCTCCTTCAGCACGGGCCCGTCCTTGATGTCGACATCGAAAAGATGGATCTTTTGATAGCGTTGGGCAATTTTGCCGCGCTCGTCGATCCACAGGACCGTGTTCTTGACCTTCTTGGGATCCAGAGCGGGCTCGTGGACACCGACGTGGATGGGCAGCTTCTCGCGGCGGGCTTCTTCCTGCAAACCAAGAACAAATTCGCTCTTGTCAACTGGCTTGACAAGTTGGATTGTCTCTTCGCCGGAGCTGGCAATGTAGTCGGTTGCCTCAGGGAGGAAGAGCGCCTCAGAACCGAATTAGTGAGGACTTGCTCTAATGCAGCTGTGGAGGCAGGGTAATCTAGAAGTCTAGAACTCACCTTGGCGCCGGCCTGAACTGCTTTCTTGACAAGAACTTGGCATTGCGCAAGATTGTGGGCCATGCTGGCCGTTGAGGTCAATTGACCAACAGCCTGTGCCATGCATCGCAGGGAATAGGTTGTCAGCCAGGTCTGGATGCCGAGGGAGAGGCAAGGTGAAGAAAAAGATCAAGGAGAAATCGAGCAGGATTGTTTGAAGGGTTTGAAAAAGAATGGACGTACAACACGCGCCATGATTCGATCTCACGCAAGCCGACACAATACCTAAGAGTTTTTCCACCAACAGGGACTGAGTTTTGCTCCTTCTTTTTCGTTTATTCTTTTCTCTCTTTTCTGTTGTTGAAATGGGAAGGGACAAGCAGGCAGCTGCTCCAAGGGACTGCCCCACTCACGTCCCCGCACCAACGCAATTTGGGGGAAGTGGAGTTTCACGCTTCACCCAATTTTGAACTCAACGACATCCATCATCGATCCGACATCCATTGCCCTCCGACAGGCTGGCTGGGGCTATCAGGACTCTGTCTGTGTGCCGCAAACTCCAGGCCAATGAAGTTAAAGCTGGCGTATGAATCCGATGTTGTCATGCCGGCATCTGGGTTGATGGCTTTGAGGCTTTGAGGCTTTGAGCAAGCAAACATACACTTGCTGCCTCTTCCTGCACCCTCTTTGTTGAGTCATGCTTCTTTCTCTTGGGACTTTCACCAAACCTTCTCTATGTTGGCCGACCTCGAGCTTTCACCATCGTCTGCGTGGTTTTTTTTCTTTTCCTCTTCCCATCCAAGGGTTCTGAGAGCTTGGGTAACCGAAAGGGCCGGCAGCTTGGGCGCAAGGCGGCCAGTTGCCAGGGCCCAGCCACTCAGCCTCAACGGTGATCTTGGCCGCCGACCCCCGCAAGCCACGAACTACTGCAGCCGCTGATCTCAGCCTCACAGGCACAGTTGCCGATTGGCGAGAACTCGGTCTCCCTGGCTGGGCACCGGACACTTGGCGCCTCCGGTCCCGTGATGTACCGGCTGGGAGCGAGCTTCCCTCACTTCACGATTCCAAGTCGTCGGCATGTGACGCACGCTGCACGCAGCACTTGCACCACCGAGGACATAACTCCTACTTGACGGCAGGTCCCTTGCTTGATAGCCATGTTGGGGAGCCCAGTGGCTCTCTCAGCAAAATGGAAAGCGGATGTCACACCCTCCAAAGACTCGAGTGGTCAGAGGCTGCCTGAGTTTCCAAGCGACAGTCTGCAGGAGTTCCTGCAGCCAAGGCAGACAGTTTTAACCGAGCTGAGAGGCAAGCCTTGCCGCGCGAAACTCCAAGGCTGGCGCGCTGTGATGATCCGGCCTTTGCGTCCAGAGGAAAATTGTTCTCGGAACCTCAGAAACACCGATCGGACAATGGTAATTGGCAACGCAACCCAAACGCGAGACGATGAGATTAGGATGGGTCTGGAGGTGAAACTTCGTGGCGGAGGGTGAGGCAGAAAACGCCAAGGAAGCTGTTCAACACTGCGACGCTGCACTGAGCTTTCTTCCTCACTTGGCAATACTTATTTTTTTTCTTCCTTTGCACGTCAGACGAACTAACTTCCAACCAAAGACTCGTGACTCGTCAATTGCGTCGAGATTGGCTGCACAGTGAATTGTGGGCCTGTCTCAAGAACAATGCTAATATGGAGGCGGCAAATAATCCTAACGCTACACACTATTGCAGAACTTGCCCACGCGCCAGAATGGTTGCGCGACTCACCACATCTCATTGTCCCCCAGCAACATGTCACAGCTGTCAGACCCATAGTATTCTTTGAAGAGCCCCTCACCATGGCGATGATGGCGGGATAGGCGATGGGCCTCCGCTTGAAATTGTTCTTTGAGAGCGAAATAGGGGCGATTTTGAGAGCCACTCCATCACTCACCAGCGTATCAAACCTTGAGCTCAATCTCTGTTGCTCCGACTGTCATCTTTCACACCGCTCCTCAGAATATGGCTTCCAAGTTCATATCCTGCCTTCGTTCCAGATATAATTGACCTTGACAGCTCATCGCCAACAGCTCAGGAGCATCATCGACACCAGCCAAATCAACACACAAGGCTGAGCTACAGAGTTCCCGGGCCCAAACTTTACTGCCCATCATCCCTTGTTTCACCTCTGATTCCTCAAGATGGAACCGGCCCCTACAACACCTCCGGCAGACCCTGCCAACCAGACCATGATCCTGCTCACCTCCTCGGGAATACCAATCGAGGTCAACACTCTCGAGCTAACTAGCGCTTACCGGGATGCTGCCTCAACAGCCATCCTTTACGGCACACAAGTCGGCGCCTGCATCATTATGCTGGTGGTGGTACTAGTCATGACGCCCAAATTCCGGTTCAGGCGAGCACCAACCATTATCAACATTCTCGCCCTCGCCCTCAACATCGTCCGCATGCTTCTCCTGGGCATTTTCTTCGTCTCGCCGTTCATGAACGTCTACTCGCTCTTCACCGGAGAGTATGAGAAGGTTATCTCACCCATCGACATGAGCAACAGCGTGGCCGCCACGACAATGAGCATCCCGATGACCATGCTCATTCTGGCCGCACTCTTCCTCCAGGCATGGAGCATGATCCGGCTGTGGCCGGGCATCTACAAGATTCCTCTGACGCTCCTCTCTCTAGCTCTGGTTCTCCTGACGGTCGTTTTCAACTTCCTGACCACCATCCAGCAGGCACAGGCGCAGCTCAACACGGTGACGCTGAAGCTCGAGGTCTGGGTGCGTAAGCTGTACCTGGTCCTGATCACCACATCCATCTGTTGGTTCTGCTTCCTCTTCAACGTCCGCCTCGTCATGCACATGTGGACCAACAGGAGCATCCTGCCCTCGCTCAAGGGCCTAAAGGCGATGGACGTGTTGGTGATTACCAATGGGATTCTGATGTTGGTTCCGGGTACGTCAATCCCTCACCTTTCCCACCTCCCAACTCCCTACTAACACCCTCCCCTCCATACAGCCTTTTTCTCCATCCTCGAATGGGCCCACTGGGTAAACTTCGAAGTGGCCTCCCTCGCCCAAACATCCGTCGTCATCGTTCTCCCGCTCGGCACCCTCGTCGCCCAGCGCATCGCTAACCCCCACCTCTTCGGCTCGGGCACGCCCCCCGGCGGCTCCCACAACGGCGGAAGCCACGGCGGCGGCGGCCATCGCCTCGGCAACTTCAACTTGCACCACACCAACAGCACCGACGCGACCGCCTCGTTTGCCTCGAGGGGCGCTATGTCGAGTGCCACGGCTGTTAGTAAGAGGCCGCTTTTGATGAACGCCGCGGCTGGGGGGGGTAGTAAGAGTGGGAAGGATGATGTGATGCATAAGGGCTTGGGTGGGGAGTATAATTCGGTTTCGACGCATATTGCGGCTGGGGGTGGTAAAAATGGTGGTGGCAGCGGGATGAAGAGGGAGAGTGATGGGTCTGTGGTTGGGGTGGAGGCGGAGAAGGGGAGGGTGGTGCATCGGGATCGGGTGGATAGGGAGTTGGAGAGGATTGCGGATGGGGGGGATTTGGTAGATTTGGAGCGCGGGATGAGGGTGGATTATGGGATTGAGATGAGGGAGGAACGGGTTCCCACGGGCAACTCTTAGGCGGAGCTGCTTTGGGCGAGGGCCGTGGAGGGGGTGGAGGTTGTTTAGGGGTGGTATCAGGGAGTAAGATAAGGTATGGAGTTGCTTTGGCGAGAGGAGAAAGTCATGGCGTTCTGGGGTTTGGGAACGCTGAGATTGAACTGCTGGGCTGCTTTTCCTTGAGGGTTTCTCGGTTGTTCTTGGAGTCTGGGACCATCGTTTTGAGGCTAGGGGGCATTGATACCCCGTCTTTGGGATGTTAGGACTGTTGTAATCCGCTGAAAGCCGCGGTCAACCCCGTAGGGGCTCTATATACTATTTTCTTTCGATGTGGCGCTGCATTTGAACCCATGATTGTGGCCTTGTTCACGCCATTCACTTTTGTCAGTTATGGTCTAAGCAAAGCGAAAAAGATTGGGTTAACAGGTGGAAGTTGGATGGAAGCCAGCAGGTGATCGTGCCTGCCAGATTCAGGACAACACCAGCCTTTGCTCCTCCTTCTTTGAAACACTGCAACCATTCTTCCATCAGTTCCATGAAGGCCGTGCTTTGTCAACATTGACGCTTTCCAACTCCCATTAGCAACACGACAGTTTCACTCTTAACCTCCACACATCTACACAGCATGGACTCTTCCGAACATCAGCCTCCACGCAACTTGTCCGACACAAAACTCAAGCCAGAACCACTTCGAATCCTACGCAAGAGACTGTCTTGCGACGCTAACGACAGCGACGATGCCCAGGGACCTCACACCAAGCAGGTCCGCATCAATGACAAGGCAACCGAGATACCGAATCAACAAGACGCCACCCAAGGGCGAACGACGGTCGACCTCGATGAACCAAGCGCACCGCGACGCAGAAATTCCTTGAAGCTCTCCGCTCTTGTTTCTAAATTCGAGAAGTTGGGCGCAGCAAACAACACTGGAGCAAAATCTGTTCGCTCTCCCACGGCTGAAGCCAGTGAAAGGTGTTCTGAAAAACCTTCCTCCGAATACTCCAGCGCCTTCGACGCCGCAGACAAGCCCTCTCACAAGACCAATCAGCTTGTCATCCCGTCGCCCGACACTTGTCATTCCTCTGCAATACAAGGCTGCGCAACCTTGACAGAACACGACGTCCTCATACCTGACAAGACGGGATCCGAAATGACAAAGGATGGGCAAACAGAAGGGATGCAGAGGTCAGGTCCTGGTTTGGAAGACTCTAGCGAAGCCGAAGACTAGCTATCCCCGGTCCCCCTGAGACAGTCTGACATCCATGAGCCGCAAGAAAAACACTTGGTTCCCGAGAAACCAAACGGCTCTGGCTCGAGGAGATGGAGAGGGTGGGATCCAGTGCCTGTGGGTGAGCGGAGAAAGTTGTTCGAACGGCTGTCTGGTATGTAATATTTCCAAACCCGTGTTTAAAAGATGCTGACCGAGGGCAAAAGAGCCATTCGTAGCCCCTGGTGTACACCCTGCCGCCGTCCGCTCGACGAAGCCCGTCAGCAACCTCTCTCACCATGATCAAATGGTCTTGACACTCCGCCCCTCCAAGAGCAACGAGGCATCGCCCTGGAACCGTTACTCGACATATCCGTTGGCCAAATTACCACGACTCAGGCCTTCGACAGGACTTCAGGGCCTCAGTTCCAAGGAGACACACGCTGAACTTGAATCGTACCAAATAATCGGGGTACGGCGGAAGAGGAACAGCGTCGCCGATTTGCGCAAGACCTTCGAACAGAAATCGGATTTGGGCACGAAAGAAATCATCACGACTTCGGGTCCCAGCAAGTCATTTATACCAAGACAAACGCAGCCGACAAAGGTCAAAGTGACGGAAAGACAGCCCACGGTCAAGGGCCCCAGGATCCTGAGCCCATCGATAGGCATTCCTTCTCGCAAAGGTCTGGATACCACAATTCGGCATTTCGAAGGGCGGTCACTGCAGGACACTCTTCTGAGTGACTTGTGTCGGAGCATCGGACGCAAAGCAGGTCAGTCCCTAGGCCACAATGACGTTCACACCCCAAGGTCAAGACAAACAGCAGCTTCAGAACCCAGTCCTTCGCAACCGTTGCTACTCTCGAGAACACTCTCGGCCAAGGTTCACACCGTTCGGCCTCCCTTGGCCAGCAGTCCACCAAAGGGCCTGTATCCCACGACACCAAAACGCAACATCAAGTCGCTCACACAGGAGTATGACATCCTTGCGTCTCCATATCCACGACAGTGGAGGGGGCGTAAGAATGGACAAGCCATCAAGTCGACCCCTAGTTTGCCGATCATGGTCTCAACCACTGTTGCCACCAGCACCCGCCGGCCCCTGCGCCGATCTTCCTCCTCGCTGAGCTGGAGTGCTTCTCGCAGCACCGCCAAGCGCTCAGGGGACCTGCCAATATACGTCACACCGACAAGAGCCAGCTTGCGGAAAACGGCGTCCAAGACTTCACTCGGTTTGCCGGACAGTGTGTCAACTGATGTTGCCGAATCTCCTGTGCGGGAGAGGATTCACTTGTTCGAACAACTCGGCCAACCTACCACCGGCGAAACTGAAGACATGCCCAAGTCTCAAAAAAGGAATCAAACCTCGCTGGTTAATTACTCAGCAAGGATGGTTGGGGAGAAACCACCGGCTTGGGAGCTGGGGCGAAGTGGTCGAGCTTTGCGGGTGCTCTCCGTGGGCGGGCGCCGGTCGTCGACGAGCAGGAGAGAGGGCGGAGCGGGCAAAGAGCCGAGCGAGATCCGCCTCCTCAAAAGACACAGCTTGATGAATTTTGAGAGACCAGTTAAACCAGGCTACTTTTCACCCACACCAAGAAGGGAGCCCAGCTTCTCGTTTAAGGCTGCTCTGCGGAAGGTGTCCAGATCTGGCCACAAGCCAACAGATAGCACTGACAAACCAGAAGCAGGCCTCTTCACCACCACACGAACCATCTCTGGCCGCTTTCTCAGAATTCCAGTCCGGCGACACCATGACACATCCAATCGACGGTCCAAATGGAAGCCTCGCAATGATCTCAGCCAAGCCGATCTATTTCATCGCGCCTCCGACCCAGAGCCCTATCTTCCGCACCCTTCGACCTCCAGCACCATATCAAGCATCAGTTACGTCAACTCATTCCGTCGCACTTCACGACAAAACAACCTTCCCATCAAACAGCAAACCGCCGCCACAAGACGCGCAGACCCGAGCAGCCAAAGCTGGGGCAGACGGGCTGCTGCTGCGGCACTCGATATTGGCCGCCGGTGGAGGGCGAGGAAGCCGAGTTCCTCTTTGCATTCTCACTCTCAGACCTTTGCAGAAGTGTCAACTTCGAAAGAGGTCAATACCAGAGAAAACGATTACGACGCAAAGGGAATAGCAAGGAGGCAAAGCATGACTGCGAGTGAGAATGAGGACAAAGGTAACATGGGGTTGGCGGACGGGATGGCGCGGATGAGTACCATGGCGGGTCAGCGAGGGGCGTTTTAGGAACCCGAGCCTGTCGTGCCCGTGGCAACGCCCGAGTGTCGGTTGCGGCATCCGCGGCCGGCGAGGGTGTTGGATCTGGCGAGGTTTGAGAAGTTTGGTGGTGGTCACGATGTGGTCCTGGCTGCGGGCGGGGAGCGTGGGAAGGGGAAGGGGGTTCAGGGGTAAGGCGAAGGAAGACGGACGAAGATTGGAACAGTCGTTGCGATGTCCGGAGAAACATATTTATGAATAGGGGAGGCCAAATCATGTATCTTTTATGCTTGATTAGTCTTGCATGCTTGGAGACTGACAGTTTGGTTGTATCATAGTTGTCACGGTCTTTGTGACTCGCACCACATTGGTTAATGATACAATATTAAAAGACCATGCATGTCTGGGCAGGGTTGGGCTTTCTTTTCCATGTCAGGAGAAGAGAAAAAGGGTTCCAAAGAGAACATCTTTCTAGTTGCTTCCTGTTTGCCATGAAGGACCTCATGGATTTAGAAACACCTCAGTCACCCCTCCGTCTCCCTTCCTCCCCTTTACTTGTCCAGCATCTCAGGAGTTAATTAAACTCAACAAAAAAAGAAAGAAGAATGCAAAAGAACAAACGAAGAAAAACATACAACACCAGGGATTCGCTGGTCGTCACCGACCCAACTACTAGTCTAGCGGTTGGTAGCTTATCTATGGGAGAGCGGACGGGATCCCGAGTTTTCTACCACCTATGGTCGTATGTGACTGTCAGCTGCCGAAAGCCAGACTAAAGATGGGTGGTTCCAAGTGGGAGGAGTGGTGGGCAATCCCCCAGCCCCAACCCCCAACTCTACCCTAGCTAAAACCCCTCCAGCCAGAACCTACACCGCGAGTTCGCCGCCGGGTCCGTCACCACGGCATTCCCCGAACTCGTGATATTCAACGTCCTCGCCTGCACACCAAACACAGGGATCTGCGACGCGGTACTCCCCGCGGCGGTCCCCGCCCTGAAAAAGTCGGCAAAAAACCGCTGCATTGTCCCCGCCACGGCCGCATCAGTTGGAAACCCCAGCGAGTCCCGCGCCTCCCCGTTGAAGAAGGTGTACGCCACGTCCTGGGCGTGCACCCCCGGCGCAACGGAGAACTTGTACGCGCGCGTCCTGTTGGTGTACGCCTGGTCGAGCGCGAAGGCGTTGCACAGCACGAGCGCCTCGCTGACGGCCAGCGTCAGGCGCTGCGTCTGTGTCGTGTAGGGCTGCGCGCCCGAGAAGTCGGCCGGGTAGATGGTCGTGGAAAGCGCGCGGATCTTGGCTGCCGGGACGGATGGCATCAGGCCCGCGAAGTAGGCCTCGAAGGACGTAGCGTTCTGTACGCGCGGGTCGGTGAAGAGCAGCCCCTCGGCGGCGTTGTAGGCGACGATGACTTCGACGGCTGCGTCGACGCGGCCCTTGGCGAGGGAGTGGGCGATGGTGTTGGGGACCATAAGGCCGTCGACGTTGGGGCCTGCGGTGATGGGGTTAGTTTGGGCTTAGGGGAGGGTAGCTGGGTTGGGGATAGGCACCAAAGGTGAAGTGGCCGAAGCTGGACATGGCGATCAGGGCGCCGTTCACGCCTTGGAGCTGGGCCGTCGGTAGATTCCGGGCCGCGGCCATGGACGAAACACCGGCCACGCCGAGGAACTGCTGGTAGACCTGGGCGTAGACGGCGGCGTCGGTGGCGGGACGGACGGCGGGCGACTGGATTATGGCGCGCTTAAATGGGCTGGCCCCGTCAAACCCTCCAAAAGCGGCCAGCTGGGCGGCGATGCTGCTGCCACCGGCCGACTCGCCGATGACGCTGACGGCGTTGGGGTCGCCGCCAAAGCGGCGGATGTTGGCCTGCACCCAGAGAAGCGCCAGGCGCTGGTCGTACAGGCCCGCGTTGGTGGCGACGTCCCACTCGAAGGTACCGCGGGGCGGGAAGCCAAAGAGGCCGCTGCGAGAGAGAGTCAGCAGGTTGGTTGGTAGTTCTGTTAAATGGCTGGGAGACTGACAGGCGGTAGTTGATGCCCACGTAGACAAATCCGGGCTTGCCATCACGAAAACCCTGCGCGATCAAGCCGGCAGGATTCACGGCTTCCTTGAAGCCCGACGTGAAGCCGCCGCCGTGAATCCAGACTACAACGGGCAGGCCGGAAACGCCCTGGTCAAAGACTGCTCGGGGTGTCTTGACATCCAAGTACAGGCAGTCCTCGTTCTCGCGGGGATCGGTGGACGGCGGGCCCGTATCGCCGCCCGATGGGGGCGCTTGGCCCGTGACGGTCTCTATCATGAACGGCACCGAGATGCCCATCCAGGCGCCGTTGCCCTGGGGGCAGATGCGCGAGACGGAGCCGTCATTCACGGTCCTGTTGACGGTGATCTTGGGGATCGGCGTCCGGAACCGCAGCATGCCCACCGGGGGCTCAGCGTAGGGGATGTTGTCGAAGCTGTAGAAGCCCCCCGAGACCTGGCAAAGGCGTCAGTGTTCGTGTATGTGTATTCGGAATACCTCTTGCTTACATTGAGGCTTGCCACATGGACAGATGTCAACAAGTCCACCGTGGGCAGACCAAGGCCGGCGCACACCACACCGGCGGGCACCAACAGGCCCGGCAAAGCCAATGGCAGGGAGCCGCGGAGTATCATCGTGGTCTAGAATCAAAAGGTAATGCTGAGAGAATGACCCGACGACGATGACACCCAAACACACCAAAGCCAAGGCAGCTACCCTTCATTTATGTACATACAAGATCTCGTACATAATTAGACCGGGCAATCGAAAGCCTCGCCGGGTGCGTGGAGGGAGCAGGGCTCCCTTGGCGCATTGGGACCATGGTTTGGACTTGGAAAGCAATTTCGACTCGGTCCGTGGACGCTTGAGAACCAACGTCAACACACGTCGAGGGATCGAGCTGGTGGCCTTGAAAGCCGGCAATTGGCCAAGCAGCGTCGTGGCGGGAGCCGGGAGCCCCGGGATATCTGGTCGAGGGATTGTGAACCCGTGCGATGCCCAGGCCTGTGCTCATCGTCATTGCGTGGTGCGTTCCGCGTTGGGCTGCGTCGTGTTAATTACTCTGTACATAGCCTATATCAAGGCATATGGAGCCACGGCCCGTGGTGGCGAGTGCTCCCAAACGAAAGCAGTGCTCATGCTGGATCGTGCCGATGGAGGATGCGAGCGAGAGGCTCTGTGGGTGGTCTCCGGTCAGCTCGGCCATCACCCACACAGCAAAGAAGACTTACCAGGGCGACTCCGAGCAAGAGTTCTTCGTAGCTCGCAACGTGCGTGATGAAGAAGCGCGCGTAGGCGCGCAGTCCGAAGGCCACTGTCGACAGCACAAACATGACGACGGCGCAGGCAATGACGGAGCCCGTCTGGCTCGGGCCGAGCGACGCTGTCGAGCCCGATCCCATCATGTTGACAACAACTTAACCACATGAAAACGCGGGGGGAACACAGAAAGACCGAGAACCTCAAGGCGGCCGTCAGCCCCCCCGACGCCGTCGTGATCGTCATATTTAAACGTTAGAACCCCATCCCACCACGCCACACCACACCACACCACACCACACCCCATCCCCAATTTTCCCCCGCATTTACCGCTGTTTTGCCAGGGGGCGAACCTCGGGACGAACCATGAAGGCGCTAGGTAGGGGGCTTGCGCAAGGATCGCTGTCAAGGAACCCATCATGAAATTCCATCCCAAAGATCCAACAAACTGAGTCGAGTAAAGCGACCATATACCCCCCCGTGTACCCATTCACGGGTAATTCCAGAATCTAATCCCCCTTCCACTGCACAGGGGCCCAGCCCTCCAAAGAGCAGAACGCATCCAAGTACTTGGCAGACGAACTTTCTGGTTCAACCACCCCGAGAATGTCCTTGCCCTCAAAAACAAACCCATACCGATAGAATAAGCCAGCCATCCTCGCCGTCCAGATCAGCTGTGCTGTGCCCTGAGAAACCCTAACTCCAGTCTCCTCCCGAAACGACTGCCAGAAAAGCTCACGCAGTTCCTCTGCATTGTCGTAGTAATGCCAACCCTTCGAATCCATGTACCCGAGTAGATTCTCTACACCCCAGAGAGAGAAGCCGAACGGTAGGATCCGTGCCTCAGCCCAGTCAACAACACCCGTGAGGCTGCCAGTCTCGTCATCGACGGAGAGGTTCATCTCACAGAGATCGCCATGCGTCAAAACGAAGGGAAGCTTGGTCCCCGAGAAGAGAGAGGTGAGCGTATTGCGAACTTTGTCGAGGACTAGGGAGAAGCGGTGGGGGAGAGACTGGGCAAGCCGTTCAAATGCGACTACAAACTCGGATAAGAAGGCGGCCCGTGTCGTCTCATTCAGCTGTTGTGGGTTGTTCCAAGCTTGAGCGAAGAATCTATGGTTGTCAGCATCATATGCCTCAATGATATGTAATAAAGGTCCGAAAAAGGAGGCCTACTTTGCAACATCCCTGACCGTCTTCCTTTGGCGCGCCACAGCATCCGAAGGCTGCGGAATGGTGACGTCCCGGGCGACGACATACGGAGTTCCCTGGAGCTTGTTCATCTCATAAATGCAGAGAGGCTGGGAACCCCCGATCGTCCCATGGTACTTGCAGTCAGGTACAAACTGCGGGTGGACGGCTGCGGCGAGGTTGATGAGATCGGCGTCGATGCTGGAGCTCAAGACTCGAAACTGGAAGATCTTGTCTGGGCCTGCCGTGACGGTGTAGCTGAAAGTGCCCTGGATTGGGGTCGGTTGAACTGAGGAGAAGCCTTGGGCGAGGACGAAGTCATCGCATTGTTGCTTGGTAGCGGTGGTAGCAGACTCGAAGAACGAGTCGATGGCATTCTTGAGGCTGTAGACGCTCGTCATTGTCGTGGTCAAGGTGAGCTGGCGCTATTGTGAAGAGTTTGGTATTGGGGTGAGCGATATGAGGCTAGCTTCCAATGACTTGCGGGGGGAGTCCGAAGCCAATGGAGAGAGTTTCTCCGGATGGCGCACGCTTGTTGTTGGCTCCCCATGTTTTTAGCCTCCCCTGTTGTGCTTCCTTGTCATTGCCTCGCGTCAAAAGTCCTTACCTTGGAAGTGTCAGATATGGGGATATGTCCACATTCAAACCCCTCACCTCGTAATGAAATCGCCGCAAATTTTCACAGAGTAAATCTTCTTCCAACATAACCGCTTGTTACACCATAACTCCATGCTGTTTGGCAATCATTAACTCTTTCCCATCCCTCCATACACCACATCACCAATCAACAAATTATCCTTCCCTCAATAACCCCCCTCAGTCAACCCCATCCCCCTTCCAATCTTTTTCACAAGCGCCTTCTTCAAATACCACTCCCTCGCCAACCCTCTGGTCATCTTGGCAAACGTCTGCGGCGCAATCCGCCCACGCTCCACCGCACGACCCAGCATGAAAATAGCATCTGCCAGTGCCCTCTCCTCAGCCACAAGTTCATACAGCTGATTCCCCACGACCGTCGGCGCAACCAGCAGCTCATCAATATCCGGTTTGGGATGGCTCGCCGAGGACTCGATGACTTTGTCGGCCTTGCGGAGGCTGTCTTGGAGGATTGCGGTGTTGGAGGTGAGCAGGGCGGAAAGCTGCGTGAGCTGGGCGGACTCGGCTTGGAGAGTTGTCATTGCTTGGAGCATGGCGGTGCGCTGGGCGTGGAGCCCTTGGAGGGACGCGTCATTTTGGGCGCGGGACTTTTCGCGGAGGGTGTGCAGGGTTTGGGCAAGACGGTGGAGGAGGAGGTCTTTCTCGGGGTTTGGAGGGATGGGTGGGGGTGGGACGTTGGAGGGAGAAGGGATAGCGAGAGTTAGATCGTCATCCATCAGATCGGGGGGAGGAGGCGGTTTTGGCTTTGGCTGATGTTGGACAGGGGGTGCATATTGTTGCCAGGCAGCTGGAGGCGGCGTGCTATTGTACGGTTGTGGTTGGTTGTAACTTGGGACCCGCCGATGATCAGGTGTGAAGGGAGGGTGAGGGGGCACTGGAGGGTGAAAATGATTGGGCGGGAACCCAGCTGGCGGAGGTGACCCTTGGTAGTACATGCCTTGCGGAGGAGGAGCATGCTGTGCTGAACGAGGAGGCGACCTCGGTTTTGGTGGAGAGGGTACCGCTTGTGGTGGGAGCGGAGGCGGCGCATCATAGCGCGAAGGTCCAACTCTTGCGGGCTCGAAAGGCCTTTGCTGCCCATTCGATACATATTGACCAGCAGGGGCCCCGACCTTTGGCGGAGGCGGAGGGACAGCAGATCCCGCAGGATGAGGAGGGGCCGGAGACGGGTGTTGTGGGGTTTCCGTGCGAGCCCCCGGTTTTGGCGGCGGCGGAGGAGGCCGGGAATCTTGCGAAGCCGCAGGTTGTACCTGGCTGGCCGGTCTCGGTGTCAGGTCTGGCGGGAGAGGAGGCACCGGGGGAGGGGTCTCGGTGTGTTGTGGTGGGGGCGGTGGTGGCTGTTGACGGGCAATGACTGGGGGTTCCTTGGCAAAGATGTCCTGCAGTATTGCGAGGAAATCGAGGATGGTGGACTTCTTAAAAGGCAGTCAGGCGCTGGAATATTTTTTCAAGGACGGCAGTTCACTTACATCCCAAAACGTCGACCACCCGACAAGGTAGGGATGGTAGACCCGCCCCTGTGGGTCGACGTGCTGTCCCGGGCGCACCATCATGGTCTCGGTTGGGGTCACGTAGACTAGGGGGGCTTCCCGAGGGTATGCGTGCGGTACCCATATCGAAATGGGAAAGCGATATGTCGTGCCGCGGAAGAGGACGGGTATTGTCCCTGAGAGATGGAGGAGCAGGGCGGAGGCGCCGTTGGGGAAGGCTAGGAGAGAGCAGTCAGCGGGATGTGATGCTGGAGGTTTGGGTGATTGGGAATCGCGCACTGTGGACGTCGGTCTTCGGTGCTAGCGAGGGATACTGGGACAGCGCCTGGGCAACATCGTTGTATGTGCGGTTGACATCGTGGTATTCCTAGAACAGGGAGGGGTCAGCTTGGTTCGGTGGAGGAGCCACATGAGGGCGGTATGGATGGTAATGGGCGGCATACACTTGTCAGGACGCTGTATAGCCAGTTGAGGACATGCTGCTGGACCACCATGTTTCTGGGTAATGGCAATAGCTAGCGTTATCGTGGCATGGCTTGGTCCAAGTTTGGAGGGAGGAGTTGTCGCAAGTCGAGCACCTGTCCGAGATGCCAAGTCAAGTTCGGTCGCGTGCCTTGGCGCGCCATGAACAGGGAGGCTTGGCGGGGCATGGCCCAAGCTCCTTAGTTTTATGGAGCATCACTTGGCAATTCAGCCCTGCCTGCCGGAGCTGGCCGCGGCTAATCGCGGGGCCGATCTCGCGTCATTGCCTGGGATTCGCCAGGGATCCTCGGGCAACCTCCACACACAATGCACGCCACATGCAAAACGTCGCCGCAGAATTGACTGCCTCCTTCCACGCTTCCTTCATCCCCGCAGAGAGAGAGGTCTGTTAAACCTCGCCTGGGATTGAGAGCGGGCGTTTCTTGAACATGGTGGGGCCAAATTGAGCAAGGCGTTTCCTTATGTGTAAGCGCGCCAGACAGGACCCTCTGGTTAGAGATCTGGGATGTCCTTCCATTATCCAAACACGAAGGAAAGGCCTGGACCACGCCGCAGTCGGCGCGGGATGATGTTGTCTCTCGTGTGCGATATTTTCCCCCCAGACCCCACCACGCCGCGATCAAAGACCAATTGC
Source organism: Chloridium humicola (assembly GCA_027569505.1). Taxonomy (NCBI): domain Eukaryota; kingdom Fungi; phylum Ascomycota; class Sordariomycetes; order Chaetosphaeriales; family Chaetosphaeriaceae; genus Chloridium; species Chloridium humicola. Next base: position 35,579 of record JAPDFF010000044.1, on the reverse strand, counting down.
TGTGACCAGCGCTTGGCGTCCAAAAGGAAGAAACGAGACGAAACGAAACAGAAGAGGGGGCGAACTTTTGGTCTGATTTGGCGTCTGTTGATGACAAAGACCCTGAAAGAATCCCGCCCCTCCCGCTCACTCCCGCACCACAACCGGCGACCAAACAGTTCGACTCATCAAACTCTCCTCCTTCCGAAACAGCGTCCTTCCCTGGATTCTTCTCCCTCTCTCAACCGCCTCATCTTCATGCTCACGCCACAACCGAGTCTTCGCACGGCTGAGGAGTATTACAGAGATCATTCTGTGTACTCCTTGCGTCAGGACTTTTTTGTTCAACCGCTCACCCTCAAAGACTCAACAACCAACTACTTCACTTCCACTTTTTCTGCTGGCTGAATTGCCTCTGGGTAGTCTTAAGTGAACTAGCTCATCTCATCCCATCTCACCTCACCTCAGCCAGAAGCATGCTTCCTCCCATCCCGGTCCTTGCCGACTATGGAATCTCGCCAACACACGGCTTCCTCCCGGACGTCCTGCCGTTGACGCGACTCCCGGACCCCTACTACAACAAGTGGGAGGCCATCGTCGCCAACCTGCAGGGCCTGATCCTTAGCAAGCGGCTGCGTGGAGTCGTCGATCGCCTCCCCGTGCTCTCCACCATCGGTCTGGAACACGACGCAGAATGGCGCAGAGCCTACATGCTGCTGTGCTTCATGGCCCACAGCTACATCTGGGGCGGTGACAGCCCCAGCGAACGCCTGCCGGCCTCCATCTCGCTGCCGCTGCTGAAGATCTCGGAGCATCTCGAGGTGCCGCCCGTCGCCACTTACGCCGCCGTGTGCCTGTGGAACTTCAAGCCTCTCTTCATGGACGAGGACATCGACAACCTCGAGAACCTGGCCACCCTGTGCACCTTCACCGGCGCCCTCGACGAGTCGTGGTTTTACCTCGTGTCCGTCGCCATGGAGGCCCGCGGCGCGCCCATCATCCCGCTCATGCTGACGGCCATCGCCGCGGCCCGCGAGAACGACGCGGTGGCCGTGACGCGCTGCCTGCACACCTTCGCCGAGCGCCTGGACGACCTGACCACTCTCCTGCAGCGTATGCACGAGAGCTGCGACCCGCACATCTTCTACCACCACATCCGGCCCTTCCTCGCCGGCAGCAAGAACATGGCCGAAGCCGGCCTGCCCAACGGCGTGCTCTACGAAGACAACTCCAGCACCGGAACCTACCGCCAGTACGCCGGCGGCAGCAACGCACAAAGCAGCCTCATCCAATTCTTCGACATCGCCCTCGGCATCGAGCACCGCCCAACCGGCGACAAGAAACCCCACCCCTCCACCACCACCTCCTCCCAGGAGCGCGAGGGCGGCCGCCCCCCAGCCCCCAAGCACAATTTCATTATGGAAATGCGCCGGTACATGCCCGGCCCCCACGCGCGCTTCCTCGCCGACGTGCAGTCCGTGTCCAACATCCGGGAGTACGTCGAGCGCAACCGCCAGAACACCCCCCTCTGCGCTGCGTACGACGCCTGCCTGGCCATGCTGCGCGCCCTGCGCGACAAGCACATCGCCATCGTCACACGCTATATCGTCATCCCCAGCCGCGAGGTGGCGCGCGCCCGCAGCCGGAGCCCCGAGGCCACGCGCGGGCAGAAGGTGAATCTCGCGACGGCGAGCAGGAAGCGCATGCAGCCGCAGGGGATCGCGTATGATGCGCGCGGCGCGGCGGAGGAGCAGGCGAAGAAGAGTGGTGGACTGAAGGGGACGGGTGGCACGGCGCTGATTGCGTTTTTGAAGCAGGCGAGGGACGAGACGGGCGAGCCGGCGATTGAGGAGTGGACGAAGAGGTTTATGAGCCGGCTGCCGAGGCAGGAGGGGCAGAATGACTTCTTTGCGGGGAAGCCGGAGGAAGGGGCTGGGTTGCAGGTGCAGCCCGTGACGGAGGAGGTTGTGCTGCCGGGGTTGGCGGGGAGTTGGACGATGGATGAGGATGTGGGTGGGATTTGTAACTATTAGGGGGGTTGGTACTATTTATTGGTTGTGTTGCGGTTGGTGATGTTGTTCTTGGCGGTTGGAAAGAGGGAAGCGAGCGAGCAAGCGGGCGTTTGGGGTTGCTGGGTAGAGCGTAGAAAAGTAGATTTGGGAATAGAGTATATAAGACATGGGTTTGGAACCTGTTGGCTGGGGATGCCTGGCTCTCATCATGGGACTAGAAATGTATTTATTGGTCACGGTCACAAATATGGTCAGAGTCATGGTCACACGCAAGCTAGGGCATCTCTCTAAGAGATAGTCTATTATTCGTCTATCCAACCCTCTATCATCCGTAAGTTTCTGAGCACATTAAAGGACTGGCGGCAGCGCTGTTGTTGGTAACGCGATTTGCATCGGTGGCTTGATCAGCGGAACATTGTCGCAACCGAAATTCTGGGGTTAGGGGGGCAGGGGGAAGGGGGAAGAGACAGAAAAGAGAGGGGGTCGGGTAAGGGGAAGAGAGACAGAACCTTACCTCGAGCCATATGGCTCGTACGGTTGATACGGCTGCGCGCTCCCACGCGCACCACTCTGATGCGAAGCACTCTGATAGCCACCACCCTGATACGCGCCACTCTGCCGCCGATTATCCTGAGCACCCCTGGGAGCATACGCCGGCTCCCCATGGCGCCTCATCTCTCTCTCGACGCGCCTCTCCCTCCTCTCCTCTTTCCTCTCCTCCCTCTCCTGCTGCCTCTTGCGCTGCTGCGCCTTGGCGACCTTCTCGAGCTGGCTCGGGGTCGTTCCCATTAGCCAGATCCCGATCTTGGCGGCGGTCGAGAGGTCCTTTTTCTCAAACTTGAGGACCTGCTTCTTCTTCTTCTCGCTGCTCTTGGGCTTGTCAGTATTGCTGCGCCTGTTAGCACCGGGGGTGAACTCGTCGCCGCCGTCGTACCGGGCGCCGACCATACCCGGGTAGGCGTTGGCGAGCTGGGAGGGGCGGAAGGGGACGGTGGAGGCAGGGCGGGAGGTGTTGGAACGGTGGAGGGGAGGAGTGGGGTTGAAGCCGCCGCCGCCGCCAGAGTGGTAAGAGCGCGTGCTGGTGTTGGGTCCGACCGAGCGGGCTCTGTTGAGCTGGCTCTGCTGCGAGTAATTAGGAGGGGGTGCGCCCCGTTGCGAGTAGTGAGGGGGGTTGGGGCCAGGCTGCTGGCTTTGCATGCTGTTGCGACGCTGTTGGGACATGTTGGCGATTTGGTTTGGTGTGGTTGATCTTTAGGTGTTTTGAGTGAGTGGTGTTGGATGATGGATGAGCTGGTGGAGAGGTGAAGACACGGTCTCAAGGGGGTTATATAGACTCTTGCCATCCTCAGTAACAAGCCTATTGTTCGGAAGCAGCGCGGACAAAGGGCTTGATATTCCTAGATCTCTTAGCTGGTCTAGAAGAATCAAGGAATTCTGAGCGTGACAAAGAAGGTTCACCCAAAGACTTCTTGTCCCATGTGTGGCTGTTCAGGTCGCTAAAGATGTCAAAGGGGTAACATTTGAAACAGAGGGATCGAAGCTTGGTGGACTTCCAATCTCAGCGCTTTCCACAGCTGGTAGAACAGCCAGCACTGCTCCTGATAAAACCCCGCGACCCTCATGAACAAGCCCCTATGCCTAAACCCATCGTTTCGAGGCCACCCGTCCTTCATGGTTCGTAGTCGTCGCAACGCCCAACGATCGCGAAGGCGACGGTCGATATCGGTTATAGACTGCCTGAAGCGGGAGATGTAGTCTGGACTTGACGGACCGCAAGTCTGGTAGCCATCCCGTGGCATGGAAAACCATCACATATTCGATCGTAGGAGGTTTATGGCACGGCGACAGAACCAGGTTGGTCAAGTATTAGCATTGAGATTGCCATCCGCCAAACGCCGCCCATGGGGCCGCTCGTCGAACCGACATTGAGCGACCGTCCCGTCTAATTCGTATCGTACAGCAGGTTTCCAGATCCAAATACAATCATCTGCCCCGTCGTGGGTCTGCGCTCTCGCTCTTCGAACATCGTCGCGTCGTCGGTCGATTACTGGGGGCTGGCAGGGGTTAGCGCAGGCAGCGCATCGTCGGTGAGGGTCTACTGACGCAAGGATGGCCTCAGCCCAGCCGGTGGCAAGGAAGGTGACGGCAACCTGGTTGTCTGTCAGCAAAGAAGATCAAAGGCAAGGCAAACAATGGACAGCACTCACGCCGAAAGCGGTAACACTCCGGACAATGGGGGCGTTCTCGGAGACGAAGAAGGCGTTGTAGGCGCCGGTGATGGGGTTGTAAGAGCGGCGCGAGCCGCCGAGACGCTTGGGAGCCATTGCGAAGTGTGTTGTGGATTCGGGGTGATGGATGGATTCGAGAAGTTGACAACCCTGGCGATGTCTTGGACGACTGAACAGCCGAAATTTCTGGTGACGAAGGGCGCACGAGCCACATGCCAGGGTCTCAACAACCAGGGAGTGCCAAGACCACGATAAGATAAGCCCCAGGTTCCGTGAGCGGCGCGAGCGAGTGACGCTGACATCACCCCACGGACCCACATTCCACTCGGAAGCTTAAACGGACGGAGCCCTTGATCGGCTGCCAGCCTCTTGGAACAGTCTCCTCCAGCAATCACCTCCTAACCGACTTCACAAACTCTATCATGCTATGTTCCTCTGACCAACTGAACAACGGACACATCCCCGAAATTGAAAATGGCTGACAACCATGCCTCTTCCTCGGCTGAGGGGGGCGGCTTCGTGCTGCACTCGCTGCCCTCCCCCGCCCCGAGCTCAACATCCACCGTCAGATCCATCACAGGTCTCCCCCACCCTCGCGCCCACGCCCTCCGGCCCGGCTCTGCGAAAGAAGACCAAGTGCGGCACTTTGTATCCGCCCGTCTGCTACACATCAGCCGGCGATTCGTCAAGAAGGCAGGCATCGCGGCCCCAGACAGCGACGACCTGCCAGTCAACGACGATGTCCAAGGCTACAAGTCGATGGGCGAGCTGTGCAAGGACCTCGAGGGGCTGATCAACATTGTTTGGCTGTCCGGCACACGTAAGCTTCCCAACCCTTGGCGACAGTGGGGATGTCCCATGCTAACCCCTCCCAGCAAGCCTCCAAATACCCTACCTCCTCAACATCGCCAGCGAGTTCAACACCTGGGTCACCGGCTTCCCCCCCACTCCCGCCGCCACATTTGCAATTCTCGAAAAGCTCGACCACTGCTTCGCCAGCCTGCTCACGGGCGAGGATATCGACTCCCACGAGCCACTCCCCGGATTCGAGAACGGTCTCAGGGCTGGGATGAGCAGGACCGACATGGTGCGGTGCAAGAGCATAGTTGAACAGGCCCGCGTATTGATCGTGGATGTCATGAGCAAGGAGCCGGAGGAGGAGGAGGATGGCGTAGAGGAGGAGCCGCTGACCATGGAAGAGGACGAGAGCGGGCCGGAAGGGCCCGGCAGGTCAGGCAGGGCCATGTGGGATGAGGATGAGGAGCGTCTGTTCATGGATGTGGCGAGGGTGTATGAGAACTCGCTCGTTAAGCTGGGCGAGACGCTGGGGGATGGGGGTGGGCTGGGAGATATCCAGATGTCGGCGGATTAGGCTTGGTGTGTCATCTGGAGTCTGACAAACTTGGAGTTGATACCAGGAGAAGATTGGTGGGCTTGGGGGCACACAGCTTTCCTCTAGCTCTGGGAATGCCCCCGCAATCTGAAACTTTTGGCAACTCTCAAGTGACGAAAGAGTTGTTGTCCTTCTCTGGAGTGGTGTCACATGGGACTCGTCCTTCAAGCAATGCAAACAGACGTGCATATTCCACGACAAAGCTAGGTAGCTAACCGTTTCCTTCTGGCGAGTTGTTATCTCTTGATTGTGTTCTAGTCATAGTGGTCTGTGTGCCTTCCTGGCCGTGGTGGCATGAGCCAGCGTTTGTTGACAGGCAGCCTTTTTCGGAACGAGACGCGTTTATTTTCTCTTGGCTGGTGCAATTCTTCGTATTCTTTTACAAAGAGCTCCTTCAATCCTACCACCTCTCCAAATACTTCTTGTTCCCGCTCCCCAATCCCTCTCACCTCCTGTTCTGCAACTATCTACTTCTTCACATTGGTCTGTTTCTGAAGATTGGGATATCTTTCCCAGTCTTCAATCGCAACAAAGTTTGCCAACGCCCTTGCTTTATCGAATCCCGTCGCCAACTCCCACTACTGTACCACCGCTGGCCTCCAACTTTACGGACAGAGGGCTCGACTCGTTTTGACAATACTGTGGGATTGATCTCACAAAGACGCGGGCAACTGGATGTAGGTTCTACACCTCCACGATTTCTGGTCTGTCTTGGAAAGTCGTTTGCTAACCATTGCTTTCTCCGCCACTCCAGGACCCATTCAGCCTCCGATTCGAGCCAGGCCGGCCGTGGGCAGAAGAAGCCATCTGACAATGATACCGGCGACCCTGTCGAGAACTTTTTCCTGCGTCTGCCACCGCCGGACAAGAATTCGCTTCGCATGTCGACCCAGGGAGAGGGGCTGGTTGAGAAAGCTCTCGAGCGGTTGTTAATTGAGTCAGAGTCCCACCAATACGACGATCCTGACCTCGACTACCTCACGAAGCACGCCTAGAAGGCCAAAAACTATCCCATACAGGCAGAATAATTACGTCCTCCAGAGGCTCCCTGACCTGGCCTTCTCCAAAACTCTGGATGATGTCAATATGAGCCTTAAGACACGGTACTTCCGGTATTGCCGCTGGCTTGCCCGAGGCCGAAAGGACGAGACCGCGCCGTTCGCTGGCGCCCTGGCCAAAACAGCTGTCCCTAGCACCTCCAAGGCCTTCCTCCCCGAGCACCCAACCTTCACCATTTGCACCAAATGCGGGAGGCAGAACAGCATCAAGGCTTGCTCAGGATGTATCATCCGGAACGACGGTCATATCGTCTTCGTGACGCGCTACTGTAGCGAAAAGTGCCAGAAGGAGCACTGGAAACATCACCGGGTGGTCTGCCGGCAAATGGACCAGATTCACCGGGCTATGTCAATATTTCAAGACATTTTCGAGCACTATCCCAGTCTGATCAATCGGAGCGGCTGTGCGATTGAGAGCATTGCCGAGAAAGACGGTCTCGTGGTTGCGCATTTCAAGTCCGTCGACTCTGGCCGATATAACTGAGAGCCGGCCTTGTACGGTTTTCCTCGCAGGTTAGCAGCATCGCCGGATCTTGCCCGCGCGGTTCTGATGAACGCAAAGTGTTTTACGGTTTCAACCTACGCAAGATCTCTCCTTGAGCTAATGATTCGACGTAAGCCCGTTTCCTCTTCGCTGGTTCCGCCTCTCCGACGGACCGACCCGTTCAGAATTTCCTCTGTCCTTGCTTCTCCAAATGCTAACTCACTGGTTTTATAGCCTTGTGCGCAGAGTTTTGGATCGTCGACATCGAGCCCAAAAACATCGAGAGGCCAGTGCATGTGGTTCATCCCGAGTGGCAAGGGTACAACGCCTTGCTCAGTCATAAGGCCATCGCCGCCACCTTGCCCTGTGGCATTGTTGTTGTGCTGGACTCCACCGGCTTCCAGTTTGGGCGGAGAGACAATGTGGCTATGTGGGCGACATACGAGCGACATCGAGTCCAGGATGTTCTCATGGTCACGAAGCTTGATGTCAATACCCCAAGGACCCAAGAGCTTGATGCCGTGGACCTTCGCCTAGTGGAGACTATCGGCACGCTCCCACCAGACCACGTTTCCGTGGACAACACGGAACAAAGGGTCATGGAGACTGTGGCTCGGAGCATCTCATCTCAGATCCATGCACGCTTCGGAGGCGTCAAGCAGTTCCTGCAATTCGACAAGGTCAAGTTTGCGAGTGCGCGGCACGCCGTGTTGGAAGCAGCAAAGAGCGGTCTGACGATGCTGGTGGACGAGATCACAAGGTCTTCTGCCAAATTTATGCCCGTTCTGTTCCCCTTGCTAGGCTCTCCAGAGACGAATGCTGTGCGTGAGCTCAGCCCCGACGGGAAGGATATCCTTTGGTGTACTCCGTGGGAGGAGAGGCTTGCCAAAGGGGATGCCGGGAAGCTGAGGGAAATTTGGAGGGCTCGTTGGGACAGCGCTGTCAAAATCGACTGGGCTGAGAAAGAGAACGTCAAGGGCACTCAGAGGAAGTGATCGGGGCGTTCAAGGGGAAGTGGCCCCCTCGACTCCCCAGCCTCGGGAGTGCCGAGTAGCCTAACCTCGGGTCTGGCGGGTGTTGATGTTCTTGGGAACGACTGCGGAATTTATTGGACGTACTGTAAGATATTTTGTCGCTGAGTGGTTAGCAACTGTGGATGGAGATGGTCTGTAGTCTAGCATCTCGTCCAAGAACGAGTACCTGGCTTATTTTGACCTGGTTTCCGTGTCTTGTCTTAAATGATAAAAGTTCTTAAGTACCTGGTATGTACCAAGAATAAATGCTAAAAACTACACCTCAGAAAGCCATCTGTGTAAAATTCAGTAATCTCTGTTCTCTGCCCCCTGCTTTCCAGGTTTACCAATGACCCTTCTTTCCATACGTCGAGCCAATGTCGCCCCAACGCAGGTTGCTGAAGGTGACCTCCGGATTGGGCTCGACCTTGGTAATGTTCTTGGGGTTTCCCTCATACGCATCGCATGGCCCGGCCTCGCCGGAGTCAAGCCACCTCATGTTGCCGCCCTCGTCCCACCAGATGCTCATAGCCAGGACCATGCCACGGCTCATAGCCTCGCCCATACCCTGGGTGGCACCAAGCTCCATGAACTTAGTCGAACCAGTAGCCTTGCAAAAGTCATCGGTGACTGAGTCGGTCTTGGGCAGGCCAGGGGCGTTGACAACGTAGCTCTCAATGACGCGGCCGTCCTGGACGTACAGGCGGTGGATCTTGGTCAGCTTGCCACGGCGGTCGGCGGGGAACTGGGTGACGACGGTGAAGGGGCGCGTGGTGTCGACCTTGAACTGCTTGCCTCTGCCGTAGTAGTCGGTCACGTTGACACGGTACGGGTTCCAGCCGCAGCCGTTCTTGTCGCACACGCCGTCGAAGGCGCATTCTTCACCCTCGCAAAGGTAGAGGCCCTTCTTGTTGCAGGTGTGAGGGGCGATGTGCGCGGCGCGCGAGTTGGCCTCCCAGATGTCCATCTCGTTGCAGCATGAGCCGCGGCCTTCGATGTTGCCCTGAACAGTGTTAGAGTCTTGTTTGAAAAACTCCTGGGAGGGATGCGGGCAGAACTTACAACACCGTTGATGAACGGAGTGACAAAGCACTGGGCATCGCAGTACCCAGTGCCGTAGTAGGCACCGCCGGGGTTGAGTTTGCTGCGGGCACCGGTGCGGTGCATCTCGGAGAGATACAGGGCGCTGTTCATGCCGCACGGCAGCTTGGTGGCCTCGACCTCGAAGGTGAACTCGTTGCCAGTAAACTGCACCATCTCATACTCACGCTCGGAGCGGTCGAGGAGGTACACGCGAGGCGAGACCTGCTTGCCGTTGAGTAGCTGCTGGAGGCGCAGGGATGAGCCCTTGGTGGTGACGCCGTAGGCGCTGTAGTCGGGGATGCCCTCCATGACGCAGTTCTTCGCGCATGCCTCCTTGTCCGGGCACGCCGTGGCGTTGGGCTTGTTGCCCCAGTCACCACAGTTGTAAGAGTTGGTGGCCTGGTGGACCGGGTGGGCGAGCGAGTCCAACACGATGTAGTTGGTCTCCGGGCGGCAGCCCCAGTTCTTGTTGCAGCGGTAGGTGGTGAGTTTGGGGTGCACCTCCTTGCTCTGCCCGGGCCTCTGGGCGTTGGCCGCACCCAGGAGGAGGGTGGCGAGGCCGAAGAGGGTAACTCCGCGAGCCATTGTGTCGAGTCTTTGTTGAACCGTCTTCTGTACGGGAAATGAACAACTAGCGAACTCGAAGGTTGATGAACGGAATGGGGAATATCGTCATCCATATATCCTTTTTCCTTCCCCTCCCACTCCTTGCCGTCGGCCCACTCTCTCCGCACCCCAGGATGTTAATTCCAATGACCCGTGGGGGATGTGCCCTCCGGGAGGGGCTTTTGCGAGCCCTCATTTGGCGGTTCCAGATTCTGCGGTTGCCATCCCTGAACAACAGTTACAACACCAAGAGAAACAAGGCGGAGAACGGACGGAGGGCCCGGCTTTCCGTCGTCCGGGGATTCCGTCTCGGGGCGGCCTGCAAGGGACGAGACCAAACGAGGTTCCCGGCGCAGAAATGATGTGTTCGATGTTGCAATGTAGTGGTTCGCCAAGCCGGCCAAACAAGGTACGGCGGATGGTGACAAGCCGACTTCCCGGGTCGGGGATGGCCCGTGGAAATTGCGGGGGCGCGATGTTACCTTGTTTGTTTTCTGGAAGCCCCTCACATTCTAGAATTCTACGAACCAAGGTCGCAAGGCCGGGGAAGTTGGACAGGCCAACCCCTTCGCGGCATGGTGTGAAGAATTTAAGAAAGGGGCAGCGGGGCTTCCATGTCCCGGCCTAGGACATAATTGTTGTCTTCTTCCGCAACGGCAAACTCAGCAGAATACGCGTTTAAGCTATTTGAGGAGTTATCATTGCCTTGCGTCGCCCAAAAGCTCAGCAAGCCAGGTCCATATGCAAATTAGCCGAAGGACCAGGGTGTTTGGAGTGGTTCTTCCGTTTAACATGAAGAAGAAACGGTAAAAAAAGGCAGGGACATCGTTGAGGGAGGTAACAAGAGGCATGCTGTGCCTGCTTGCATGATTAGCTGGTACTTATTTGCGCAGGGAGATGTTCCTCGCAAACTCGTCGATGCTCTGTCTGATTCTCTGTCCCTTGTATTCCGTACATGAGGTTCTAGAAATACATACCACCTATCTTCGGTCTCCATTACCTTCCAAGCCCAAGCCTGGGGGCAGCCGCTGTCTGATGTCAAGACCGAGCCGCATCGAACTCCTTCCTCGTTCGTTTTCTGACCTGACGGCCTGCTCGCGCCCCTTAAGACTCCTCCGACGCCACCTTGAAGCCCACAGCTTCCTTCCAGCGCGCACGCCACTTGTTCCGCACCTCTCCAACTTTTGCATGGTTGTTCCTGTTTGCCACCACGGCTTGGTAGTCCGCTTCGTTGCACCAGACAATATCCACCAGCCGAATTTGGGTGCGTGAAACCAGCATTCTGGCGCCGTTGTTGATTTCACCCACTACAAAGGACAGCGCACGCTTTGCAGCATCCACCATGATAGCCTGCTCCATCAAGAAATCAACGGTGCTGAGCTTCAAGAGGTTCTCAACACGGTCTTGGGAGAAGATACCCCAGACCACGGTTTCCATGAGCCTCTGTTCAAGAGATCGAAGTCAGGAGATTGTTGAACATCGGCAAGCTCGGTAACGAGGGTCTCATAAGAGAAGTCCAGACTTGGCGGGTTAAGCTCGAGAGTTTCGAATGGCGGCAAGAGACCAGGGGCGCCAAAGAAAGTATGGGACCTCTGGGATACTCGGTGGCTGGCGTATGCAGCCCATGGCGCGATGGTTTCTTTCCAGCCACATGAGATGGCGGTCGGGTCCAAAACCAGAGAAAGGCCACAGCAGAGTGTGACTCTAAGGACATGGTATTTGCAGAATCCGCCTGGTTGATGATCACCGTTGTGGCTGTAGTATACCGGTTTGTCCATGTTCCTTGGGTCGAATGTGATCTGCTCGATTCTGGTGGAAGTTGCTGAACGGTCAGGCTGTGTTAGCAGATGCAAGTAAGGGGTTTGCGAGGAACAGATAAGTGCGGTACATACGTCGGATGAGCGCCTCAAGGAGCGGTTTGGCATCGCCAGCAGCATCCAGGGCCCTGGAATACATCATGGCGGCACGAGCAAGCTGCTGAGTTGCCGCGAAATGGCTCGGAAAGTCACAGAACTCTGCGCTTTCAGTCTCCGGGCATTCCGCATCTTCGTCTTTGACGATTACCATACAGTCTTGCTCACGAATCTCGGTTGTGGCAGGACTTGGTAGGGTCGTTACGGAGACGTAGTGCTCAAAGATTTCTTGAAACACAGCGGCAGCTCTGCGAAAGCGCTTCACTTCTCTGCACTGGTCCTGGTGTACTTCTCGATGTATCTCCTGGCAACTCTTGCTGCAGTAGGTTGTCGCCAAAGTGACGTGATCGTCGGTACAAAGGAGGCAGTCGACACACTGCTCAGTGGCCCCCTCCTTGTTGCACTGGACACAAGTCCCCAAGGTGTGACTTGCAGGAAGAAAGGCGTAGGATGTTGTTACAGCCATTCCTTGTGAAGGAGGTTTGTCGAAGGGTGAAATTTCATCCTTGGAGCCTTGAACGCGCCATAGGCAGTACCGCAGAGTGCGAGCCTTGGAGCTTTCGCCCAAAGCAGCCGCGGGGCTGGACATTGCCAAGCAAGCAAGCTTAATCATGAAGATGTCCACAAAGCTGTCGCTCTTCGCTCTGATTTTGGCATGCTCCAAGAGATAGTTCAGGTCTGGATCACTCGAGCGCTTGTACACATTCTCAAGCATCAACAGATCGACGGCGTTGTGGAGGTAGCCAGTGAGACCCGTTGACCAGCCGATCGCATCTTGGGGCATCCGTCGAAAGAAGTTGTCGACGGGATCGCCGTTGACACAATGATTAATGAGGCGCCCGTTGCCATCGAGAATATCGAGGTGTACTGGAGCCGGAGGGAATCCGGCGAGGATGTCGATGGCGATGTCAAAGCCGGAGCCCTGTTTTCGCCTGTTTTGCGGTCAGAAAACAAAACCTCAGAGGATTCAATAAGTCGGTGTCAACAATTTGCTCTGGACGACTCACATCTCATCGCGGTAACGCAGATAATCATCCATGACAGACTGTGTTGGTTTGTCCATGTTTGTCCTAATTGGGAGGTGCTATCGGAAATGTTCGGGTCGGTGACATCTCGCCTTAAGCAGAGGTTGGGGGTGAGTTGCGGAGAGATGGGAATTGAAGCCGAAAAGGACGTGAGGAAATGTTGAGGGCACACTGGGTGTGAGTGGCGGAAAAAGCAGGCTGGAAGAACGCGAAAGAAAGGTTCAGAAATTACAGGCTTCGCAGGGTACTTTCCTTGAGATCTGCCACCACCCGAAAGCGATTACAGAATACAAGGCCCAGTGATCAATGTTCTCGCTCCCGTTCAACTTCAGGCCCATTGCTCCTGCTGAATGAAGCGTCTTCATCCAACACGATCGGCTTGAAGAGTATAGTCATCGACTCACCAGTGCATTGTTGCCCAGGCTCTCGTTCTAATTGTTCCTTTATACATGCTGTGATTGTTCTTTGGGGCACTTTGGAACAACAACTGTCATTTCCATTCCTCTGAGTGATCAAGAAAGAAAACAAAGGGGTGACACTTATGTGCTACCCCAAATCTCCAATTACCCCAATTACCCCCCCAATTGCGTCCCAGCCTGGAAGCGACCCCAAATCTGTCGGGGGTGATTGTTGCGGGGCAAATACCCCGCATCACAGTGCGGAGGCGCCCCGGGCTGCCGGCGCCAACTCTCGAAATCTCCATCAGGACCCATGCCGGAGCTGCTCGAATCTGGAAACTCGGAAGACGACTCCGAAGGACAGCACAGCACTTTTCGCGATGGAGCCGCCGTGAAGGGGTATTTACCGGCCGCCGGGCCAGTTTATTGCCCAAGACGTTTTCTCTCCCCTTCATCTTTCCTGCCGCGTCTTCCCAGCCCTCGAACGACTTGTCGACTTGTCCTTGGACCCCACATCGTCTCTCCTCCAGAAACCACCCAGCCTCGAAGAGGAACAAGAACAACATTTACCACCCTTCACAATGAAGCTCTCTCCCGCCCTCCTCGCCGCGGGGCTCCTCGCCACAACCGCCAGCGCCGTCGGCCCCTCCGCCCCAGAACAACCACCCCGCCTCAAGGGCAAGCCCACCAAGATGGACGCCTGGCGCTGGCCCAACCCCTTCACCTCGCCCTCCTACACCTCCAAGAAATTCACCCCCTCCTGCTCCACCACCGCCACCTTCCCCGCACGCGAGTTTCTCCTCGACGACCTCTCCGAGGAGCCCCCGCTCGGCCTGCTTCCCTACCGCGAGGCCCTCAAGCAGGTCTTTTCCAAGCGCCAATACCCCGGCAGCTGGGACGGCATTGATCCGCACGGATACGACCGGAACCTGCTCACGATGAAGTACAAGGATGTGCCGTTGAAGGTGAGGGAGTGGATTGAGGAGCAGGAGAGGACGAACGGCGAGGGCAAGGGGCTGTTTGCGGTTTATGACAAGTACGAGGGTGGGCCAGAGGGGGAGGGAGCTACGGGGACGGTGAAGGTGCCGGAGGAGAGGGGGGATGAGGAGTGGAGGAAGGGGGATGAGGGGCGGTTGGTGGTGTTTGCGCCGGGGGCGGTGTATGAGGTCGCGCCGCTTTGGGTGGCGGAGGGGAGTGATTGTGAGGGTGAGTAACTGACGTTCTGGCTTGAATTCATCGATGAACGAACATGATGCTAACAGTGTGACAGATGCGCTTCTTGATCTGGAAAAGTATAGCGGCGAGCTTGCCGATGGCGGCATCGTTGCGTACCCGGTCGAACACACCAAGCCCAACCGGTGGGTCGACAAGCGGGACATGGAGTTCAAGATTCGGGCAGAGGTCCTGAAGGCAAACGAGGAGGCTGCCGCAGATGAGGCCGAGGAGACACAGAGCGTTGAGAAGGATGAGCTGTGAACTGTCTGGACAAAATGGGGGCCGAAGGGAGGTAAGAGGTTTACTTCTGTGGGTGAATGTCTCACACATATAGAATAGGCCCTCCCTCCGATATAGCCCCCAAAACCATCGCGATACCCAGTCAACCCTGGTCTGAGCAACCAACATCCTCTGCTGAGCATGGATCGATGAGTAAGAAGCCGGCACGTGAACAAGTCCATGTGTTTGATTCTGATGCTAGACTTCTATTGGTGCAGCCCCATGTTGGAGTTGGAGCCTGACAGGTTGATGTCAAGGGGGGGTGGGTAGGCTGCAGGCTCCCTCCCACCACCCCCGCCAACACAAAACCACGGAGTTCCCCCCCCCCCCCGCGTTTCCTTTCCATATTTTATCCCTCTTTCTCAACTCACCCACACACCAGGCCTTTAGAGCGTTTTTGCCCGCTTGCCTTCCGCGACAGCCCACTTCTCATTACCTCCCGTTCTCGCCCCTTCAGCATTGTTACATCATCTACGACTCGGTTTCTCTCAATTCAGAAAGCCGGCACCATGTTTTGTAGGCTGCCACGAGAGATTTTTGACATGATCGTTCATGAGGTGTGTCTGGGTTCTACCTTCTCTTCTCTCAATTCAAACACTGGCGCCAGCTCTCCGACATTCCTCTTCGAATCTACCTGCTAATGCTTCCCAGCTCAATCACGAGGATGTCAAGACGCTGTCCATAGTCTCCAAGGCCGTCAACTCCGCCCTTGCACCTCTTGTTTGGCAAGGAATTTACGTAAATGTGCAGTCTCTCGCCGGCAGCGCACTCCCATACAGACTGGACGCCGAGCCCATGGCGCGCTGCGTGGACGCCCTTGCCCACGCGTCTGCAGTAACGCACTATGCGACAAGGCTGACCTTTCACTGTGGGTTTGCGTTCGAATCTTACGACTGCTATGGGCCGTTGATGCAGGACTTCGGCCACGAAAAATGTCCTCATCCGCGCCCGCCCTCTGGAGCCTATTTGCCTGAGAAAGAGCTTATTCAAGAGCAGAAAGTGCAGGCAAAACGGCTGCTTCGCTTTGGTCGTATTATCGACGGCGCAAAGGGACTTGTCGAGTCCTTGCGCGAGGGCCAACTGCGCTCTTTCAGGTACCTACAGCTCTCCTTGATTGACTTCTGTTCTGAAGGCGAGAGTTCAAGTTCTGACTGAGGAATGCAGCTGGGATGTCCAAGCCTGCGCACCACCCGATCTCATTGAGCTCCTAGCCAAACGGCACCCGGGTCTCGAGTCCATTCAGTTGACGACAGTACGTGGGTGCGCCGGATTTCCGGGAAACGCTTCTAGTACCGTCGACTTCACTGCCTTCCAAAACCTCAAACGGATTTGCTCAAGACGGCCCCTATTCTGCAACTTGAAGCCGCTCGCCGACGCCATTCAAAACAACCGAGCCCACCTCGAAGAACTGGAACTCGTGGACATACCGGATGTATTTAGTCCCACGGGCAGGTCGTGGGACTCTGACGACGACACAGACTATCCAGACACGCTGGCTGACATTCTTCTGGTACCAAGGATTCCAACTCCTCCTACCCCCATTTTCCCCGCTCTCCGGGTCTTGTCGCTTCGCTATGTTTCACTCGAAGGTTTTATAGACAAGCCGAAAACTGTCCAAGCAGCTAGCTTCCGCAGCTTGTCCTCCCTTACGCTGCGGGACTGCCACCACGTGGGCGATCTCCTCACGGCTCTTACAGAATTGCAAACTCCCATCAACTTGAAGTTTCTTGAGGTTAAGTATCTCAACTATAGCCGGGGCGATGCCGAGCTTGCCCAGTTTGTCGGATCCTTTACGGGACTGGAAACTCTTCTTGTCGGTTTCTCTGACGATTCCTGGTCCGGGTCTTTCCGAGCCAACCCCAATGACCCTCCCACACCCAGATGTGCACTTTGGGGGGTTGTTGGACGCCATCGAGCGACCCTCAAGAAATTTGTCTATCACAGGAGGCTCTTTATGGGCGTTTGTCGCAAGGGGGCGGAACATCGGGATGGTCTCCACGATTGTGTTCGCCTAGAGGTTGACTCCCTTGGATTGGAAGGGCAACCGGTCTCCCCGGGCGTCAACCCCCTCAGCAGCATAAACCTGGAGTTTATCGGACTATCCACTGACTCGGGCTCAACGGTTCGTTTCCTCCCTTCGAAATTTGATAAACGGTTGTTAACAATCACACAGCAAACCTTTTTGGAGCCATTCGCGCGCAAGTCCAGTCTGAAGCTTCTTCACCTCCGGCAGACAGGATCAGACAAAATGCGCGGGGATACGTGCTGCAGAGCTCTGGATTTTGAGCCGGCCTCTCACAATGATAGCCACGGATGGGAGGTAGAGAAGGATCTTTGGGGGGGGACTGATCAAGTATTGGGAGTTCACGTCAAATCCGTGCCCCACGATCTGCTGCAAGACATTCTCAAGCAACCGTTCCGCCGCCTCCTCGACTGGGCCTTCGGCCCGTACGGCATTCCATCACTGCAGGTCGTCGCTGCAGGCGACTTTGCCCACGGCCGCAACGGCTATTATTTGCACAACATCTTTGTCCGCAGGGATACTAAGAGCAAGGAAGCAGGCGGCCGCGGCTATCGGGTATTTGATGCGCGGGACGAAGAACACAAGCACGAGTGGCAGGCGCTTGTTATGCCATTTCGTCAGGCTCTTGAGGCATGCCCGGTTGGCCCGCCTTGGGGCGAGAGCGTTTACAAGCACAAATACTTTTTCTAGGAACGCAGGCTGGTCTTTTATTCTGCCTAGGAACGACATGGGGAGTTGGGTTTGGATGACGTGAGTTTCCAGCTTTATTGAGATTTTGATCGAGTCAAACCATGTTGAGGGCTTTCAGATTGAAGTTGAATGAACAAGTGCCTGTTGTTGAGAGAAAACAAGGAATCTTGGGCTGTGTGGCGACAACTCCTCCATTGGTCTAGCAAATTCACTCTTCTTAATCTGTATTGAAGCCTGTGATCCTTTCCTTTTGTAAGTTGCTGCTGTCGAACCGCAGGGGGCAACAAGCCACCTGGGTTAGCGCATATCTACCCCTCTTCTATCTGCGTGGCCCAGCCCAGCCAGACAGCCTTCTTTCGAGAATCAACGAACAACATCAAGAACACTGAATAACCCTTTGAGTTCCATCCTGGTGGTGATATTTGGTGCTGAATCATTTGCTTCATTCCCCGCGCAGTGGTGCGACAGCTGCCAGAGGTTGGGAGTTGGGATGTTGATCATTGACAAAGAGCAACCACGCAGAGTAAATGATGTCACTGCACCACCCAAAAACCGACTGCCTCAACCTAACAACACACTTACTTCCGTTTCCTTTTCATTCGGAACCCAAAAAAAAGGACAACAGGTTACGGCCAGAGGGAAACTTGTTTTTTGTCTCCCCCGTGTGCGTAAAAAACGAGAGGATCTGAACCATATGCCGACCTTCAAACTATCGCGACTCAAAGTCTTCTCGTCCTTCCCGGCTTCTTCCAGCGTCGACTCAACTCAGATTTAAGACTTCCGTCTCCCACACTCCAATAACGAGGAAACTACAGATCATGGGCCCTCGGCATCTCTTCGCGCTGGCCCGGCCAACATTAAGCCGGTTGCTCTGCTCTGCAACCCGCTTCAACCCGGCATGCGCCTGCAGGGCTCTCACAACCACCGCAAACCTGTTAGACAAGCACTCTCAGCGAACCGCGCCGCCAGGCCAGCCGATGATTATGCTTGAGGATGAGAATACATTTGGCTTCGCGCGTCACAACTCCCGCCCGCCAAAACCGCGAAAAATCGGCGTCACCGAGATCAGGGGCCCGTACTACTCGGCCATGGGCAAGTGGTATCTGAAGGATGTGCTGGAGACGTAAGTCTCTCCAACCGCAACAGAGAATGCAAAGGATGCTGACTGACAGCTCACAGAATGGGCCACCACATCGACGGGCTCAAATTCGCCGGCGGTTCTTTCTCGCTCTTCCCCGAGGACAAGCTCCGCGAGCTGATTGACCTGGCTCACGAGCATGGCGTTTATGCCTCAACGATATACCCCTTCCCTTCAAGACTCACTCCATATCCAAATTCCCATCTCACTGACTCGGTCCCTTTTTTCCCAGCGCCTAGGCTTCGACGTGATCGAGATCTCCTCCGGCTTCCTGTCCCTCCCCGCTGACGACTGGCTGCGCCTCATCCACAAAGTCCATGCCCACGGGCTGACCGCCAAGCCCGAAATCGGCATCCAGTTCGGCGCCGGCGGCGACACCGACGCCGCCGAGCTCGAGGCCCTGGGCGGCGGCACCTCGGACCCGACCAAGGTCGGCAATTTTTTGGGAAGAGGTTCATCGAGGATGCAGGGGTGGAGAGATCATGATTGAGAGCGAGGGGATTACCGAGAATGTGAAGGCGAGGAGGACGGATGTGATGCAGACGATTTTGGGGCCGGGCGGGCTGCCGAAGGAGAAGGTCATGTTTGAGGCGGCCGAGCCGAAGGTGTTCAATTGGTATATGAGGGAGTTTGGGGCGGATGTGAATTTGGTTGTGGACCACTCGCAGATTGTGCAGCTGAGTTGTTTGAGGGAGGGGATTTGGGGGATGGGGGATACGTTTGGGAAGGTTGTTACGTTCAGGGGGTGACCAGTGGCGGAGCGGTGGCGGAGAACAGAAGGGATGGGGGGTTGAGGGATGAGCGGGATGGGAACACCAAAAGAGAAAGCAGAGTTATGCCGGCGAGGGAGGAAGGGTGCCAAGATCGAGAGGCCAGACAGGCAAAAAGATTGAGAATCACTGTATCTCTCCCGCCGGGAATTGAACCCGGGTCTCGAGCGATGTCTTGATCACAACTCCTGAGAGTTGAAACCAGATGACAAGCTCACATACTGACCACTATACTACGGAAGATGAGTGGTTGTGTGGCAACCACCGTAGCGCAGAGGCAATGATTCGGTCTCTCCCACCGGGAATTGAACCCGGGTCTCGAGCGTGACAAGCTCACATACTGACCACTATACTATGGAAGAATTGCAAGTGTGGACACTCGCTATAGCCTGGACTGGTTGTTGGAGCTCTGCGCAAGATGGGGACTATCTAGAGGGAACCGGGCGTTTGAGATGAGGGGTTTTCGTCTGAAGCTCCACATGGTTGTGGTCTCGGCCACGATGGTTCCGCAGAACGATGGAGACTTGGAGAAGGGGGTTCCACTTGGAGTTTGCTTGGGAGCATGGGATCCATTCCTCTCTCTCGATTCTTCAGACGGTTAACTTTTCAGGCGAGATGCCGAGTTCGTTGAGACGATGCCAAAGAGCCTTGACTGGCGATGCCCGAACTTGGAGCTGTCGAACCGCAGGGGGCAACAAGCCACCTGGGTTAGCGCATATCTACCCCTCTTCTCCAGAGAGTTTCCAGAATAAACGAACAACATCAACACTGAATAACCCTTTGAGCTCCATCCTGGTGGTGATATTTGATGCTGAATCAATTGCTTCATTCCCCGCGCAGTGGTGCGACAGCGACCACCACATCGAGGCGGACCACGAGCGAGGGCACGCGGACCGCTGCGATGAGAGGAACACGCACACTAGGAAGCGAGAATGAGGTGTACAGCCGGGCGGAGTCTACGAAGTCCTCGCTGCAGATACTCCTGGACGCGATCAGCGAACTGCGCAAGGTCGTGGACAGACAGCAAAAGACGATCGATGAGCTGCAACGACAAGCCCAAGAATACCAACGACAATCCCAAGAACACCAACGACAATCCCAAGAATACCAACGACAGATGGAAAGCAAACTTCTAGACACCAAGACCCAGCTATCAGAAGAACTGAGACAAGCCCGAGAACAAATTGATGCTTTGGTGCGCAACCAAAGCATCACGGCCGCGTCTCAGCCAAGCCGAGGGCATCATACGCCGATGTCGCCCGCACCGCCAACGAGCCAACCGAGTGGGATACGCACCCTCTCCACTTCGAACACGACACCATCGACCCTCACGGACACTCTGTTCTGTATAGTCGATACATCTAGAGTGGAAGAAGGGGAAAAGGGCAAAGTCCAGGTGGCGGACATCAGGAAAGCAATCGAGAAGGAAATCCGAACATACGAGGATAAGGGACAGTAGCGCTATACAGCAGTTGTAAAGGAAGCCCGAAACCCGGAGCGGATTAGAGTGGTCTTCAGGGACGAAAGCGAGGCCCAGCTTGTCAAGGAAGCAGCACAAAAAATCACTACCCCAGGGGTGCAGGTGCTGAGAGACTAGCTGTACCCTGTCAGAGTCGACAACGCTAACCGGACAGCCGTCCTAGACATGGACGGGAATGTCCTGCTAGGAGCAGCAGAAGCGCTTGGAACGGAGAATGAAGTCAAGATCGCGAAAATTGCCTGGCTCAGTAAAAAGGACGCGGGCAAAGCCTATGGCTCGATGGTCGTCTATGTGACCAAGGGCAGCGAGGCAAAACGACTCCTGGATGGCCACTACTTCTACTTGAACGGGGAATCAGCCTATACGAGTGTATTTGCGCCTCGGGAGAACCCAATCCAGTGCTTCAACTGTCAGGAGAAATGCTATAAGGCCTTCTTATGCAAGAAACTGCAGGTCTACGCAAAATGCGCGGGACAAGGCTACCACTACAAGACATGCTAAGCCGCAATTCTAAAGTGTGTACTATATAGCGGGCCACACGAATCGTTCGACAGGAATTGCCGGGTACGCCGAATGTACAAGGATATATAAGACGCTCCAGATCCTATAACTTAATGTTCACAAACGACGCGAGGTGTAGCAGAGCCTGCTAAACGACGAGGGACTTAAAGACTATATAGCGTTAGCGATCTCTGAGCTATACGTAAGAACGATAGACGACTTGGTGGTGACAGTTCTAATAGGTCACTATAACTGGACGAAACTAATACTAACAACAATAAGGAGGGACACTGTCTGGCCGATCCGGAGTATACTCTAGGTACGAAGCGACCTCGAGGTCGAGCAAATTCCTGTGCTATCGGCAGACCTTACTATAGCGAAGATCCAGCTTCCTGACCAGATAGTGCTGATAGTGTCAGTATATGTCGAGGGTAGTAGTGAAGAAGCGCTGGAGGGAGTAGTAGGAGAGCTCGATCGACTGGCCAGGAGGTTCCGAACTGGAACAGGGACCAGAATAGACATCATTTTGGCGGGCGACTTCAACCGCTACGACTAGCTTTAGGGAGGAGACGCTATCTTACCGTCGAGACAAGGGGAGGGGGACCGTATTATCTACCTTATAGAGGAACACTCCCTCTATAGCCTCCTCCCTAGAGGTACGAAGATATGGCAGTCAGGCGATATAGAAAGTACAATCGATCTAGTACTAGCGTCGGCCGAACTAGCAGACCAGCTACTCAAGTATACGATCTACCCCTATAACCATAGCTCAGACTATAGGGCGATAGAAATAGCATTCGACATCACGATAGAGGACCGTCCTAGCGAAACGAGGTTCCTCTTCAAGAACGTACTATAGGCAGAGATCAGGGAGAGAACTATAGCAGCCCTAGCAAATACCCCGTAGGGCAGCACCGTCCAGGAGCAGATAGACCGGCTTATAGCGGCAGTGACTAACGTAGTCTTTAGCCTGATACCCAAAGCTAAACTATTACTATATACCAAGCGTTAGTAGACTATAGACCTAATACGACTTTACTAAACTTATATATTCTGGAGAAACCAAGCGAGGTCTTAACGGAGGATAGGACAAAGGTCGCCAGAATTTCAAGAACGAGCGAAGACAGTAGCAAAGGAATACTACGATACTATCCGCAAATAAAAGAGTAACTACTAGAACGATTTCCTAGCCGACGACGTCAATATCTAGCAAGTAGCAAGATACCTACAAACTAATAGTAATATAATAGGGGATAAGATACCCCCGCTTGTTCGACAGGATAGCTCTATCACCGAGGGTAAAGCAGAGCAAGTATAAGCACTATTAACTACCTTCTTCCCGCCCCTACTAGTGAGGATCGAAGAAGAGGGAGAACGGCCGCGCCGTATACCAGTCGACATGCCAGACCTGACGATAGGAGAAGTAGAATAGATAGTCCTCTCCGCTAAACCATAGAAAGCACCTAGGGAAGACGGCCTACTAGCGATAGTATAGAGACAGATTTAGCCGGTAGTTAAGGACAGGGTATTCCATTTATTCCAGACCTCGCTACGAGACGGCGATATCCCTAGCTAGTAGAGGAACGCTAAGATCATCCTACTAAAGAAACCCAGGAAGAGCGACTATACGCTAGCCAAGTCGTAGAGACCTATCTCGCTACTCTCCATGCTCGGCAAGCTACTAGAGGTAGTCGTCGCGGAATGCCTCTCATATACTATAGAAACGGCCAGTCTCCTGCCTGCCAACCACTTTAGAGCTCGGAAAAGACGGTCAACCGAGCAGGCCCTCCTGATACTACAAGAACAGATCTATAAGGCATAGAGAGCTAGGAAAGTGCTTACCCTGATCAGTTTCGACGTCAAGGGGGTATATAATGGCGTCTTCAAGGATAGGCTTCTCCAGAGACTTAAGGCAAGAGGTATACCGGAATACCTCGTCAAGTAGATCGGGGCTTTCTACTCTTAACGTACAGCAACTATCATTATAAACGGGCTTATGTTATAACGGCAAGATCTGCTATAAGCGGGCCTCCTATAAGGATCGCCGCTCTTACTAATACTATTCCTCTTCTTCAACGTAGACCTAGTATAGTATAAAATCGATGTAAACGGAGGCTTAGTCGCGTTCGTCGACGACTATATAGCCTAGGTAATAGGACCTTTAGTAGAAGCGAACTATATAGGTATCTAAGCGGTTATAGACAGGGTACTAGACTAGGAAAGGCGAAGTAGTACCTAGTTTAAAGGAGATAAAATAGCAATTATATACTTTACAAGGAATAAGGACCGAACCTTAGAGACCCTATTCACGATCAAAGGGGAAATCGTCAAGCCGATAAAGAGTATTAAGATCCTAGGAGTTCTAATAGACCACGAACTCCGCTATAAGCGATATATGGCCAGAACGGCAGCTAAGGGCCTTATAGTAGCCTTAGCCTTGAGGAGGCTAAAGATGCTCTCCCTACAGATAGCCAGACAACTGTTCGTAGCGACTGTCGCCCCTATTATAGACTATGCTACTAACGTCTAGAAGTATATATATAGGGAAAGGGCGCTAAGCTAGCTGAACAGGGCCTAGAATATAGGTACTATAGCGATCACCGGAGCCTTCTAGACTATAGTAATAGCAGTAGCAGAAGCCGAGGCATATATCCCCCCTATCCGACAACGATATGCGTAAGGAGCCGCAAAACTATAGATTAACCTGTATACCCTGCCTAGAATATACCCCCTAAGATCGATGAAGATTTGGAAGACAATATAGTTTGCTTCCCCGCTTCAGAAGATCGCCTGCGTAATAGATAAAGTACAAGTTGGCTAGATAGAGACTATTAAGGAGTACGCTATCCTACCTTAGGAACCCCGCCTATAGGTGACGCTTGAACCCGACCGAAAGAAGGCGGCCAAGATAGTCAATAGAGTTATAGGCATTGTCATTACGACTAGCTTATCCGTCAAGAAGGGTATTGTTAGTATAGGCGGCAGTATATAAGATACTCTCTTTAATAGAGCAGATAAAACAGGGACACGCTATACTACGACTCTCGGGATAAGGAAGGAACAGAACGCCTATATAGCAGAGCTAGTAGCTATAGCGATAGCGCTAAAGAACGTACCGCCTAGTACTATCTATAGACCTATTACCGTCGTTATAAAGAGCCTGTTAGCACTCGTAGCCATCCGACAACCGCGGCAACAGTCTGGCCAAAGCATTATATAGTAGATCTACAAATCAGTGAGGATACTGAAGTAGGGGGGAAACTCTATCGACTTTATATAGATCCTAGCGGAAACCGACTTTGCACTAGGAGCTAAGGCAAAAACGGTAGTATAGAGTATAACAAAGCGGAGGCAGCTACTAGACTCCTAACTATACCAGGCAAAGTCGACAACAATCAGGCTCGTATTAGCTAAACAATAACAAGGGAGAAGGCTCCTAGAGGAAGTAGGCAAGTTCTCCAAAGCTATAGATATAGCGTTGCTAGGCAAATACACGCGCGAGCTCTACGACAAGCTAAAGCAGAGAGAGGCTAGTATACTAGCGCAACTCCGAACGGGAATGACAAGGCTAAGAGGCTTTCTAAGCAGGATAGGAGCTGCCGAATCTGACCAATGTACCTACGGGTATACAAGGGAAATAGTAGGATACTTTCTCCTACGATACGGGAGATGGACAGCGCTGAGGGAAGATATACTACAATATACAACGATAAGGCGAGGGAGCCTCTCGTTCTACCTGGGAGGGAAAGCACCGTCAGATTCAAAGCAGTGGTCACCAGATATAGGAGCAGTCCGCGCGACGATCAAGTACGCGCTAGCAACGGGAAGACTAGAACCGGACGATGATAAGCAAGGACCGAGCCAGACGTAGTAACTCTGGTTCACGAGTGATAGAACAGACTAGAACCTAACCAACACTACACTATACAACCTCACCCAGCAGGTCCCGCTTTAGCTGCAGAAGATAGGACGCTGAACACTTGGAGAATGCAGCCTCCAAGTCGATCTGCTCACAACTGAGAAAAGAGGTACGAGGTGGCGTTGTACAAGGCAAATAACTGTAAGGGCTTGGACGAGGTCAAGACAAAGCGGAGGAATCGGATGTACGTAGCGTGCCAAGGCCCTTTAGGCTTAGTGCCTCCGGGCGAAATAAAATCCATCCATCCATCCATCCATCCATCTGACAGCGGTTCTGGCACATGCGGCCATGGGCATCTGATGATCTGATAGACACAATGACAGGAGGTCAGGGATCCTGGGAGTGAACGCTCTCACATTCATAGATGCCGTTCAGGCGGGAGCAATTTCCATTGGTTGCGCCTCGGCCCGTTCCAGGATGCAATCTCATCCCCGCCTTGAGGTGAACCAAGTCCATTCCCTGAAGGGAAGCTTTAACAACCAACAACCACACCACCACGGCCCAGACCCCAACCGTCCAGACGAAGCCAAGACCGCAATTGCAACCTACTCCGCTTCGCCACGTGAGCAATGAAAGGAGGCATTCTTCCGGCTCCCCACTCTGTTTGTTCGGCTTTCTCCCCAAACTGCATTTCCTCAATCGCCGCTTCGCATTCCCTGGGAAGCCAACGCAGCTCTAAGCTTTTGCCAAACCGCCGTAATGGCCGACGAGCGCTCGAGTTCCTCCAGTAGCGACGGCGTCAAAAAGCCCCTGTCCTCGACTAAAGGCGCCGTTTCTCCGCCGAACCTGTCCCTGACGGACTCTTCCCTGCTAGCTCTTACAACTCCCTTTGTCCCGCCGCCCCAATGTAGCAATATCTGGACGACGACGACGGTGGAGATTTCTACCGGACTCGGCATAACTACCTTTGTCGTCTTCGCGTCGGATGCGGCTGACCCCAGGTTCACCTCGTGTCAACCTTCAGGATGGGGGACCAACATAGCAGCCCGCGGATTCAGCTTTAGCCCCGCGGTGTGCCCGAGCAACTGGACATACTGGTCCTTGACCGAGGTCACGGGCGGACAAGGCATATACTCGACAGCGCTCTGCTGTAATAGGTATGTCACATGTGTCGTGACGACAAACACCGAACAAACAGTAGCTGACCAGTCGCTGAACCCCTTCCCGCGCCCGCCAGCCTTTACCATCCCAATCCCCGTTATAATACCGTGATAGCCACCATGGCCATGCCATGCGTGCGTAGCTTCGGCCCGTACCAGTCGGTGCAGGGCGCCACCTTGGCATTCGAGGGGATGAGAGACGGGCTCTTGATGCACGAGGCATGGCAGGTCAGCTGGCGCGCGGCGGACACGAGCACGCTATCCCCGTCGCCGCTGCCGGTGCTGACCTCAGGGAGGCACGTCGGGACGTGGACGCCGGGCCAGGGGGTGACTGCCGTGATGCCCGAGGCGACCACCAGCAAAACGTCGAGCGAGATTGACAGATTCGTGTCGATCGGGGTACCCCTCATTATTGTGGGCCTGGTAGTCGTCATCGGGGGGTTCTTTGGCCTATGTTGTGTCCTGACCAAGTACCAGGAGCGGTTGGGACTAAAGACGCCGATCGCACCAGAGGATCTTCCGCAGCCTTGCGAAAGGCGGGACGGGAACTTGGGCGGGTTGCCCGCGTAGGTACCTATGTAGGGTTATTTGGGGGGTTTGGCTACGATGCGTCCCTACATAATTATTATTATTCCTACACCGCTGTGCCCTGCGGGCATGTCGGACCCTCAGATATTTACTGTACAGAAAAACCGCGCCCTTGTGGGTCGGGTGAAAAACCTATACCGACGATTAAGGTAAGAAATCAGTGAATGAGCCTGCGAAATATAAAAAGAGAAGGCCTCTTAGCCTTCGACGGGTCGGAGTCGGATTGCCTACTCCAGCTCGAGCTTCGTAGCCAAGCTATACATCGGCAGTCTTCCTGAATCCATCAGTCAGCCCAGTATCCTTCTTGTTAGCCAAGCAGTCGAAGGACTAGCACCCTATAGAACAGAGTAAAAGTCCTGTCGCGTCTTGACTTCTGTTCTTTCCCACGTCCGAGTCAACGGTAGGGCCAAATACCACATTACCAGGTGTTCAGCAGTCTCCCGCCCTTCCCCGCACTCGTAGCAGGGCGTCAGTATACTCGGGACTCCCCGTTTGAACAAGAAGTCCCGGAGGCCTATATCCCCAGTTCGGACCTGGACTAACAAGGAGCTCTTCGCTTTGCTCAGTCCCTCGTGCCTCTTAAGAGTCTTGTCCTTGAATAGAGTCTCCCGTTGGTGGTCGAGGTCATCCGCTGGTCTCGTCGTCGCCCGACCGTCTCGTTCCTTTAGCTATCTCTCTCTCCAAGCCTCCTCGACTACCCTGTCCGTGTCGGTGGTTCCGCCGGTCCAACGTGCTATTACTCCTGCGGCCTCTTCTACTACTGTCGGCCTCTATGGCCTTAAGGCCCGTGGTCGGCCCCTGTTGCTCGGCCCTAAGGAAAACCTCCGGCGTATCTTGCTGCAAGCTGCATGGACAATGGTCCCTGGGGCCTTTTTATCTCCTTGGCCGTCGTCGAGAGCGGGTTGTTGCAGCCTGGTTTCGAAGTCGGCAAGTCGTTTGTTGAAGTATAGGTCCAATGGCGGCACCCATGTTTCTATTTCAAGATTGCGGATTGGAGTAGACTTGAAAGCTCCTGCTACGATCCGTAAGCAGGAGTTTTGAGCCTTCCCAAGATCCTTGGTAATCCCCTTCGTTACTGGCTTGCCTCCTTTTTCCGTGGGGATATAGAAAGATGAAGCCCTATAAGCTAGCGCCGACCGGATATACTTTGAGTATACTTCCCGTGCCTTAGCTAGACCCAGTCCCTATATCTTGGCTACGATTCTTGATAGAGTATAGCATTAGGTCACTAGTTTCCGTTCTACTACCCCCAGGTAAGCTTTCCAGTTGAGCCTCCAGTCCAGCCAGACACCTAGAAACCTAGCTAATTCTGTCGGCTTCACTAGACTGGTGCCTCTCCCCGGCTAGGCGAGGTCGAGCTGGTTAGTCCACTACCGTCGTCCCTTGTTGAAGTGGATCAGTTCGCTCTTCTCGGGAGCGAAGGCCATCCCTCGGGTGTCCGCCTACCGCAGACATGTCTCCCAGGCCGCCTCCAGCTATCGGACGTTCGTCTCCGGGTCTCGACCAAAGACTAAAAGATTGGTGTCGTCTACAAAGCTAGCTATCGCTAGGTGGGGGTATTATTCTTTTAGCTGCTTGTATAGAGAGGCGATATAGAGGATAAAGAGAGCCGGAGAGAGGGGAGAACCCTAAGGGACTCTAGCCTATATAGCTGTCGGAGAGGCTACCTGGCCGTCAAAGTGAAGGGTTGCCTCTCGTCAGCTTAGCCAGTCTTTTATCTATAGGAACAACCACCTTGGAAAGCCCATCTCTTGAAGAGTGGCAAGTAGTCGGGTAACCTTCTCAGCCACCACCGACTCTATTACTTTCCCGAGGGTTGGTAGTAAGGCGATCGGCCTGTAGCCTCCTGGTGTCTGATAAGCTAGCGGAGTCTTTCCCGGCTTTGGCAGAACTACGGTCTTTGCTCTCTTGAACCGGCTTGGAAACCAGCCCAACTGCAGACACCTTGTAGCTAAAATAGCCAGTACGTTGGCCAGCGGCTTCCCACACGCTTTCAAGAAGCCTATAGGAAGCAAGTCTTTGCCCGGTGCTTTCCAGGGGCTCGCCTTTCTCATCGCTTACGCAACTTCAGCCGGCGTTACCCTCTATTGGACATTGAACCTTAGCTCCCAGTCATTATAGAAAGCTTAGTCTTGGATGTCGGTAAGGTTAGCTGGAGGGTTTGGAAAGAACCTCCTAGCTAGAGCCTCGGCCTTCTAGCTATGGTCCGTAGCTATTATCTGTCCCGAGGCGTCTCTGAATACTAGTAGCCTCGGAGGTTCTGGTAGTAGAAAGCTCCATAGTCTGGCCTATCTCTCGAATGCCCATATCTTGTCCGGCTTCTTCGCCTTGCTTGCCTCCTAAATCCTATCCCTCCAAGTTCTTGTCCGGGCCTTCTAGATAGCTCTAGTACGTTCCTTGAGCCTCTTGTTTAGCTCCTCCTAGTAGTAGTCTGTATAGGCCTATCTGGCTAGTCTCTCGGCTCTCCTCGCCTCTCGAGCTGTTTGCTCCACCTCCGGAGTCTACCAGGGAGAGCTGAATCCGCAGTTCGCCTTCTTCTAAGGAGTACTTTCCTCTACAACCCAAGTCAGCCAGCGTACTAGATCGTCGAAAGCTTTGCTAAGGCCCTCAACTGTCTGGATCCTGACTGCTAAGCGGTTGGGACCTGGGTCTGTGAGGCTAATAACTCTATAGAGCAGTCTTGACTCGGCTTCTACTCTCCCTTTGTCCATCTTCTTCCAGGACTACCCAGCTAGCTAGGTCAGCCTCGGTCTATCTCCTTCTCCTATCTCGAGTACTTGTAGGTAGTGATCTAAGTTGCCGCGGCAATTCTCGCTATTATATACTGCTTGGAGTTCCTCTAAAGTCCAGATATAATCGATAGTTAACGTACAGCCTCGCTACTATCCTTAGGGGGCTCGGGTAATTGCTCCCCTCGGTATCCGGAGAATAAGACCCTACTAGGCGCTCAACTATAGCAAATCCTCGGCTCCTCTCTCGTACCTCCCGAACTTGTCCTATAGTAGGTAGTATAAGTTGAAGTC
This sequence comes from Chloridium humicola, assembly GCA_027569505.1. NCBI lineage: Eukaryota > Fungi > Ascomycota > Sordariomycetes > Chaetosphaeriales > Chaetosphaeriaceae > Chloridium > Chloridium humicola. The sequence continues at coordinate 5,661 of JAPDFF010000044.1, read as the reverse complement.
TCCTGCTAGGACTACCGGGTAAGCTAGTCTCGGCCGGCCATAGAGAGCGCCTACTATCTCCTTGCTACTCGGTAGGTTGTAGATAGACCACAGTTCAAACCCGCGGCTTCCCTAGCCAAGGTCCACCTCTAGGAACTATATATAGTACTAGTTTTCTGAGACCTCAAAATCCTACTAACCTACCTCAAATTGCTTGCTAATATATATTACTACCCTGCCCTCGAGCTTGAACACCAAATAGTATTTGCTGCTCCGGGGGCAATATATAGACCTTGTCTCTTTGTTGATCCACGGTTCCTATATTGCAAGGAGGTCGTATCTAGCCTCCTTAAGCAGAACTTCCAGGGCTTGTTTGTTTCCTTTGGTATTCTAGAGTAAGATTTTAAATCTTATCCCCTACAACAGTAATAGTCTCTATCACTATATCTTCCCCCTCCAATATAGTAGCAGGGGCTATTATAGGAGCGGAAGCGGTATCGGTGCTCGCTACTACTAGGCTTCCGATCTACGCCTCGGCCGGCATGAAGCTGATCCTTGTTTGCTACGCGTCTCAGAGAGCTCGATACTAGGCCGTAGCTACGTTGGTCGGCCTCCCTCTCATCCTCTTCCGGCCAACTACTTGATAGTTGTCGTCCTGTTCGCCTCCGTAAGTGAAGTCGATCCGTATAGGGGCAGCGATAGTTTCCGTGTTGCAAGGAGTCCTCGTAGTATCCTCAAAAGTCCGCGGCCGGAACTAGTAGGCCTCCTTAGCCCTTGCAAGGACCTTCGACTTTTCCGAACACTCTCCTGACCAAGCTAGGTATCTTCCCCCGCAGACCGGGCAGCGGACTGGAATCTCATCGGTATAAGTAGGGCACTAAGCCTCGCCGTCTCTGTGTGACGAATGTCGAGGCCCCTACTCTGAAAGGGACTCCTGAAGGTATCAAACAGTTGTCGGGGTGAATTCGGTGAAGCCAAAAGGTTCACAACAAGTGCAAAAGCAACAAGTCTCAATGCTATCAATCTGGGGATAACAAGTTGTATTGCTTACTGAGGAAGCTCCTTAGCTCCCTCAATGAGTAACTGACTAACTAGTATTTATACTTGACAGTCCTACTGCCATTCCTTGGTCGCCCATGGTCGCCAGCGTCCGCGGGCGTCCATGGTCGCTTATGGTCGCCAGCGTCCGCGGGCGTCCATAACCCTTGCCTGCATCAGCCTGTCCCCTGTGGCTGTCGTGCTCTCTATTCCGATTGGTCTACGCCTGTCCCTTGCATGCCCCACCGGGTTGCGCTATATGGTTGGTTTGCGACGGTTTGTGACACTCTGCCACCCTCTCTATATACCTTGGTTCCACAACGTAGGCATAACAGGGTCGCCTTGCAGTAGTATTGTATATGCCCCTACTTCTAGCACTTATAGCACTATACTAGGTTGAGAGGGGCCTAGTACGGCTCGTAGTCCAGTAGTTGGGCCCTCCAAATCACGCCCTTGTCGTACGCCTTATATGCCTCCTCCTGAGAGGTCAGGGCTACTAGCACTATAGCCCGAGTCGCTTCCTGGTGTCTTAGAATCCTGAACTTGACTTTGTCCACCGTCTGAAGGCCGGCCTCCTTCCCGAACGTCTCCTCGGTAACCCCTTGAAGGTCGTTCTTCCGTATCCCCTTCAGTAAAACTGCAAAGGTCTGCTTGCTCTCTTCGGCTTGTTCTCCAAATACTTCCTTGATCTAACCGGAGTTTGTGGAGTGCCAATCTCTGGCCGTAGCACTTTGAAATGTGATAGTAGTATCGCCGCTAGGGAGCCTTCGAGCCGTAACTGCCCCTTTCTTCATCGACACTCTGTTAATAGCCTGGACGGTCTCCTATAGGGTCCGTCTAGCTAGGCCGGCAGGTATTCCTCTGCCCCTGACGAGAATCTCCCTATTCGCGCGGGCTAGCACTACCTTCGTTGGTATAGTCGGCTGTACCTGGGGGGGAACAGCTCCCTTGGACGCTACTACAGCCCAGGAGCTCTTGTCCTGGGCTCCGGTGACAGCCGCCTTGAGTTCTTCTTTTACTACCTTACGGAGGTTGGCTAGTGAGATGTTTCTAGTCTGGGTCTGGGCTGTAGTATGCATTTTACAGACAGCTGCGAGGATGTCCCTCCCCACGCCGTGGGCTCTTCCTTTCTTCTGCGGGTCTGCCAGCCTTACCAGCTCGTCGACCAGTTTCTTGATAGCTTCGATTTCGGGAGTCAAGGAGGAAAGGGGGGGGATTGCCGCGGTATTGTTAGAGTGTCGGGATTCGTCTAGTGCCCTTCCTCCCCCGTTGGTTGTAGGGGTAGGGGCAGCCATCTTGTCCCGCTCAGGGGTTCAGGGGGTGTGAGCTCGGGGGGGTAACAGTTGTCCGGGCAACTGCAGGTGGGGAGCAGTTTGGTCTGTGCGTCAAAGAGATTTTCGAGGTTTCTCCGATGCCTCAGATCCCCCTACCTCTCGCGCCCGCTGCGGCCGCGCAACGGTTTGCGCGGCAGTGCAGGAAGTGTGATTAGGTAGAGTTTTGTGAGGGCTTTTGGGCGATGCCAGTTCTGAGTATTTTGGCTAGATTTTCGCGAAGCTCCCTCACTCCCGAGATTATCACCCTTCTCTCTATATAGTCCAGCGAGGTATAACGTACATTATAAGCGAGTCGGTCATATAAGCGAGTCGGTCATATAAGCGAGTCGGTCATATAAGCGAGTCGGTCATTTTCTACTACGCTATAACAACTATCCCCAATTACAACATATCAACACTAGGAACTAACTATAATTACATCGGAAACAGCTGGATCAGATGCTTCTGCAGCCTCCTGGCAAGTGCGAGCATTATGACCAGGCTTGCCGCACACACTACAACACCGAACCTTCGTACGACCCCCCCCTGCACCACCACCATCCGGCTGCATTTCTTGAGCTTCCTCCCCACCTACAGTCGTCTGGCCCAGTACATCCTGTGCATCCTGTACAGTAAGTGACCCTCCAAGCTGCACACGCTTTCTTTTGGCTCTCCGACGCTTGCTTAATGCTTCATTGGCCTTACAGAGCGAAGCGTTCTCTGATGGAAGGAGGGCCACCTGGTGCATCACAGCCATCGTCCCCTTAGTAAGCTGGTCCACAGCAGCCAACATCGAGGTTAGGGAGCTATTTTAATGATTGGCAATGCGAGTCTTAATGAGCGTTGACTGCGAGTTGGCTTCTCGGGGGTTATGTAGTATCTGGAAGACCCAAGAGTGTGAAGTGCCGGGTCGTGAATTCGGGGGTGTTAGTATTCGAAGCTTGACATCTAGCTTGGAAAGTACCCTCTCTAGATCGTATAGCAGAAGGCCGGCTCCTGCAAAGCTACCATATATATTCTTCTCTGTTATAGTAGCGAAGAAGGCCTCGCGGAAGGTATAGAGGAACTCGAGCTTACTTACATAGTTAATGTATATACGCATCAAGTCCTCGATCTGGCGACTGTACGCCTGCTTTAGCGGCCCAAAACAGCCGACATCGAGTGGCTGGAGGAGGTAGGAGGAATATAGAGGCATACAGAGCGTGATAATATTATTCTGCTAGCAGTATCGCTCGAATTCGGTCGAGTGGTGGCTTTCGTGGCCGTCAAGGATCAACAACCGGTATTTGCCCTTTGTCCAGGGTGCTATATAGAAATCGAAGTGCTTGATCCAATCCAGGCCTACCGCATTAGTAGTCCAGCCGTTCTCGGTAGTTACAATACGCCAGTCGGCCGGGAGGTTACACTCGGTATACTAGTTGGCGAGGTAGTACTTTGCGGCTAGGATAATAAAGGGAGGGATAGCCCAGCCGAGGGCATTAACTCCCTGAATCACCGTTGCCTATTTGCGGTTGCCAGGCTAGGCTAGTTTCGCCTTACTAAGACCATCCGAGGTCGTGACCACTATACCCGCAAAGATAATGCCCATTATAAACCCAGTCTCGTCGAAGTTATAGACATCGTCCTCCAGGATACTATACTTAGCCATCATATTCCGTACAAGCGTAAACCACGCGCCAATAACATTTGGATCCTCACACTTGGCCCTCTAGTAGTCGTATCGACGTACATAACGCGTACGGAGCTCTGGCTAGCGCTTGACGAATTTATATGCCCAGAGCTTGCCGACAGGGGCCGCGTCGCGTTCGCATAGCAGTTGGTTCGCCATATCTTCCACACCACGCAATCTCGGTAGAAAAGCTCGCGCACATAGCTCAATTATATATCGAACAATTGCCTCCTCTTCTGATTGAGTGAGCCTTTTCGAATTGGGTGTAGTATCGCGTCGCGCAGGCCGGCCGGCGTGTCGGTCACGGAGGGTTGTGAACGGTATGTTGTAGAGCCTAGCTGCAGCTCGGAGGCTTAGTTTTTTGTTGGTTTGAAGAGCTTCAAGAGCCAGGTTTACCCTAGCTTCCTTCAAAGTAGCAGGCATTTTGAGGTGCAGAGAAAATCGATGTTTGGTAGAAAGACGCGTCGCGCTAAAAAAGTGACCGACTCGCTTATATGACCGACTCGCTTATAAATCACGTTACTAAAAGGCCGACTAATAAAGAACTCTCTATAAGTCCGCTGCTACGCGCTATCAGGAACTGGGTCAGAACAAGTCATTAGTGATGTGAGTCATATATATGACGAATCGGTCGTGAGCCTCACTCTCTGCAAGGGCTCTTCAGTTGAAGGTACTTCTCGTAGAGGTTCTGGTGATTCAGGAGAGCCAAAAGGTCTCCAACAAGTGCAATAGCAACAGGTCTCAAATGTTATCAGACTAGGATAACAAGTGTTAAATTGCTTACTGAGGAAGCTATCTGTGGTGCCCATAGGCGTAATGATCGTGGACTATATACCCGCTTCCTCCCCAGGTACCCTCGTACCTGGAACACCAGGAACGCTCCCCGTTCCTGTCGTTCCTAAGGAACGTTGGGAACACTCGCCGTTCCTCCCGTTCCTCTGCCATAGGAACACTGCCTGCAGCGAGTGTTCCTCCTATAATTGGCTATCTGCCCCCTATCCTAACGATTGGCTGGGACTATTTCCATGCGACCCCGCCGGGCCGCTGCACCTGGTCGGTTCGTGACACTTTCGGGTTAAGAGTCTGGCTATAGTGATGGGACTAAGGGAAAGCAGGGCCTAGCGATGATCTCTGCTCCGATTGGTTTTGTTGGCGGTAAGATATGCGAGGAACGAGGTTCAACGTCTGGCGTAAACACAGTACTACTGGGATTAAGCAGTTTCTGTTTTTCATCCTGGCCAGCCTGCCTCCCTTCAGCCAGGGGCAAGTCCTCAATTTGTTATAGTTGTATGCTCTGGGCCGGCACCTAGCAGGGCGACGAAGTGATAAAGGGCGATAAAAGTAGAGAGGGGTGCCTGTAAGACCTACAGGGCCCAAGCGGACAAGTCCCGGCTCCATCCTGTTATAGCGAGGCAGTCTGTGGCTAGGATGACGCTAGAGGACACTGAACTCTATTGATGAGGGTAATAAGAGTAGGGAAGGAAAAGGAAGAATCAAGAGATACAGAGCTCAAAAGCAGAGTATTGTATCTATGCCTAACGTGCATGATAAGCGAGTGGATCGGACAAGCGAGCGGATCGATTTCTCCTACCCCCCCACAACAATCCTCAATTATAAAGCAACAACACTAGGAACCAACTATAATTACATCAGAAGCAACTG